>JAGDQP010024411.1:0-19448 GCA_022664845.1 Lepisma saccharinum | reverse complement strand
GGCTAACCATTCTTCCTACACAGTAATCCCCGAGTACCCCAATTATATAATTTGGTATTTTAATTTTTTGCAGATTGACAAATAGGGCCGGCCACCACAGGTTGTCGATAACTCCCTTAATATCAACATATATAGCCAACACATACTTACCATCCGCCCACCGCACGCTATTGCAGAATTTATTCAACGCATCTTCAGTGGATCTGCCTTTCCTGAAACCAAACTGAGTTTGATCTTCAGCTAGTCCTTCACGAGCCGCCTGTAGTCTATTTATTATAATTTTCTCGAAGATCTTGCTGACTACATTCAGGAGGCAAATGGGACGATATGATCTAGGATTGCATCTTGGCTTTTCTTGGCTCTTCAAAAATATTATTAAGTTAGCCATCTTCCATCTAGCCTGAAATCTTCCTTGCCTTAAGCATTCCGTGAGGAGCCTTGCCAGGTACGGAGTCCATAGGTCTTTGGTCTTCTTAAAGACTTCCGATTTGATTCCATCGGGTGCCGGAGCTTTTTTATTTTTTAGGGTTCTAATAGCCAAATCTACTTCAAAATTTTGTATAGTTAAGTCTTCTAAATTTTTGTTCATTTCTGTATTCGTTTTATCTAAAATATTCTTCATTTCTCTTCTAGTTTCTTTGTGTTCTTCCGTTTCACCCTCCTCTTGATCTGCCGGTATTAGTTCCTCCATAAGCAAGTTTGCCGAGTCCTGCCAAGTTTCGGTAAATGTTCCATCATTTTTTTAAGTTGTTAATGTTCTTGGGAGGGTTTTCTCCATACAAATTTTGTATGGGGAACCCAGTGGATCTAGCGTTAAGTTCTCCTCGACAAACTTGTCCCAGGATTCTTGTTTGCATGTTATTATTTTTTCCTTATATTAGTTTATTTGCTGTTCTATATTCTCCTAATTTTCTGTTTCTAAGCTCCGGTTCCCGCGCTAGTTGATAACTTTTCCTCTTTGCTCTGACAATTCTCCTCATTCTTTCAAGTTCTCTGCACCAGAAGGGAGTCCTGATGTTCTTCTTTGCTTCCCCCTGCGGTGAACAAACGGCCCCGATTGCTCGTTTTACAGCTTCTTCCAAATTAATTGCAACCTCATCCACATCTCCATCCTCCACTTGTGGAAAAAACAAGTTGTCCTTAAACTTATCCCAATTCATTTTGTGAATGCTGTACCTAAGGGAATCATCTTCTTCAACTGTGCCCTGTGCTGACTTAATTAAAAAAATTATAGAGTTATGGTCGCTCGTTGTACGTCCATGAAGTACTTGCCAATTATCTATTTTATTATATAGATTTTGTGGTGCCAGTGTCAAATCAATATTAGTGCTTGCATCGGCTCTGTTAATTAAGGTTGGGGGCTGTCCTTCTTTATTTAATATTAAAATGTTGTGTGCCATGATGTGATTCTCCAACTCTTCTCCACGTCTTCTATCACGGCCATTCCTTACTTTGCTGAAAACCATAACGGAGATTTAGCATTTGAATCCATACAGATTATTAAATTTTGATTATGATAAGTGTTAATTATTAATTCTAATTTATTTATAAATAGTGTTATCTCAAATCTATATTGACAATACATGCTAACTAATACAAATTTTCCAAAATTAGTTAATAGCTCAGCACATGGTGCGTGCTCATCTGTGAGTTGGGTTATTTCAACTAATTGAAAGTTTCTATTTAAATTTATTATTGCAGCTTTGGGGTTTCCACTGCCAGCAACAATCTTTGCTGTTGTTGGTAAATTGATAATCTTTCCTTTAAAAGCATATGGCTCTTGAATACAAATAACTTCTGTCCTTAATTCTTCTGCCAATTTCCGTATCTCCCACCCCTACTATTTTGGAGCCTTGTGCATTAATTTGCAGCACAGAGCAGCGCTCCGGCCACATGCTATGTTGGATTTTTAGTGTGCACATAGCAGTGCGGTCAGGATTCCCTCGGATCCAGCAGCATCCTGCCATGCGCCCTCACAAAGTCATTATAGACCTCATTTAGGTTGAAAACTTCGTCACTTCGTTCGAAGATTTCATCCACTAGGTCCAATAGTTCTCCAGGTTCCGTCGGCAGGTTATGTCTCTTGAGAGATATCCGATCCACTGAATCAGGTGTAGGAAACATTCTGCTGTCACCGTTTACATGAATTCGTCGGACAATATGCCTGAGGGCGACGGTCAGGACCTACGGATCCTCCAGCATAGCTAGTGCATATCTTTTTTCCTCTATTTTATATGTCCAATATGTTTTTTTATATTCTTTCTTCCGTTCCCTGAATCCACTTGGGCCCACCTCCATAGGATCACCCCCCAGTCAGTAGTTCCCACTCATCCTCATGTGGTTTGTATTCTTCTGTCTTTATCGTCAATGGTTTGGTTTCTTCTTCTATTGTGTTTAGTTTATCTGTCATTTCGAATTTTTCTCCCATTATCAGTTTGGAAAACCAATCATTCCATTTTCTTTTTTTTGTTGACTATCTGGGTGCTTACATCAGCTTTCGCTTCGTTACTATTATAATCAGTTAATTCTCCTCTTTGAATTAGATTCTTTCTCTTCATCCTAAAGTCCACTAGTCACCTTCGATCTCTTCTCAGTTGTGAAGGTGATTTCAGCTATTTGGTATTTCCTGTTGAATATATTCTTCTTTGTCTTCATCAGTTTCTGTTTCCGAATCTGTTGTATTTATAACTAATTTGTTTAGTGAATTTTCCACATTATTTTCCAATTCTTTCGAGACTTGTTTTTCATTCTTTCTTGGAGTGTAGAAGATACTGTAATTTGTTCCACTACTAATAAGAATTTTCTTAAACAAATCCCTATCATTTAGATACATTCTAAAAATAATTTTATTGTTGCTATTCTTATCATGTTCGTTAAATTTCTTCAATACTTCTTCCGATTCGTGTCCCCACAGTCCCATTCCTACCGCTGGCATGTTGATTTCAATTTTTTTATTTAGTGCAATTAATTGAAAGTGTTCTAATACGCCTTCTAAATCTTTCAAAAATTCTTCCTTCGATGACTGAATATGGAGAAACCGACAGCCATATCTGTTAACTGTATAGTACATCCTTATTTCCCTTTCATTGCTTTTATTAATCTTCAATACATCTAATTCTTCAAAGTCAAAATTATCATGAGAGTCCACCACCGGCGTTGCAAAGCCCCTAGGGAAGGTTTTTAATTCAGGATTTCAACACCCTCCACAGGCAAGGTCAGTGCTCCCCTAAAGTTTCACGACCCCGGGCCATACGGTCCCGGAGATACAGGCCTCTTTAGCCACTCATTGTAGTCTATATACACTCAGGACTTAAAATTTCTCTGATCGTTTATGAAGCTATAAACTAATTGCTTTTGTACGAACCACTTAAGCAGCTATTAAGTCGTTAAACGTTTTTTAATTGTTTCCGGTGTGGAGCAATTAATTAATTGTTCAGTTTAGCGCGAAAGATGTATCAGTCTCCCAGTGTTAGGATGTAACCTCCTACCAGGCTATGATCTCCCGGTATCCGTCGACCACTTCGGCCCTTATATATCCTCTATTTTCCGTCGGATCACTCCAAAGTTTTGTCTATTTAGGTTTTCCACACCGCACGATCGATTAGCGTTGTCAGAGAGGGCCTAACTTGCACCGTTTGCCCAAAAAACAGAGTCCTATACTGGTCCTTTTGCCTTAGTATACACTATAATTCACTCATAGATGGTTCCATTGACTGCTCCAATACTACTAATGTCACGTGCTCGCACAACCCGTTCCTATTGGTCCCTCCGCCAATGGTTGCCAAGCAACTAAAGACCCAACTTAATGCCACCGCGCTCCGCTTTACGGATCACGGTAGTGTTCAAGGTCACCGGAAATTCCAACACAACGACCCGGATGATGTGTAAGCTTTCTATACACGTTTACACTACCACCTCAATCTCCATAAGAAATACATGGGAATGTACAGTCGCGATCATATATTTTTGACCCCCTTGAATGCTCATTTCAGCTATATGAATTGTGGTAGTGTTCGCCTATTGAATATGCAACCCAACTTGATTAGTGGATAAACTTGAATGCTTATCATTCCAGGATACGTAATTCTTCCTCCAAACGCATTTTGCACGGAAAAGAATGAGAACGTGTATTACGGAATCATATAAATTACAGGCGTTAGCATCACTTAGAGAAATTTGAGATAAAACAAGTTTAAATTTCAAATAGATTTCTTGTAGCAGAGAGAAACGAATAGACATGTATATTTTAAGAAATTTTATATCCAATTGCCACATTCAAGATTGCAATTCATCAATTTTATAATACTATCATATAAAAGAAAAATACTCTGAGATAGAATCAGGTATGGAGCGGAGGAACACAAGAAAGAGAGATAAACATTTGCACGTTAAAAAATGGAAATGCATTCGCCGACGAAGAGCTCTCGAAAGCGAATCAGGAAATCGCCAAATTCTTTTATAGATCCGCGACTTTGTATTTCCGGAAGCGACTCGTTTTCATCCATTCCCGTGTTTGTGGTTGATTATTGGCAAATTCATGTATTGACACTATTGCCACAAAACTTACAGGCGTGAACATTTTTTTAAAAATATTTATGGCCTTTAGGGATAGTGTTGGGGAAAGGATGTTGGAAAGTAGTCGGGGAGGACCTAGTTAGTGGCTACCATCCCGGCATTTGCCTGATGTGACTGAGGAAACTACCTGAAAATTCTCAGTCAGGATGGGCGGTCACTGGGATGATTCTTATGACCTTCCGATTGGTAAGTAAACGTTCTACTAACTGAGTTATAACCTCTCGGTGCAAGCGTGGGAAAGCATGCGAATAAAACAAATGATGCGAAGTTTGATATTTCGTAATCCCGTAACAAGGCAATAAAGTAAGGCCTGCGCTCACAATATTTTCAGCCATAATGTGTCAAACACAATGTATCTGTAGGTTACAAGCAGGGAAAAGACATGTAAAAATATTCCTGTGATAATGAGGTTACTGCATAAAGTCAACAAATTTATTTTCATTGAATTGAATTGAATTGTCTTTAAGGTCTTCAGGCAATTATGGCTCAGGCGGTGCGGATGATGGAATGAAGAAAGTGGGAAGAAACGGAAGCACCCCGAGAAAACCCACGCACACGGTGTTTGTCCACTACAAAGCCCACATGGCATGGATCGATCCGAGGACTCCTAGCACCAGAGGTAAGCGCTCTACCAACTGAACCACCGCGGCCTCAATTGATTTTCATGTTCGATTAATTAACCGTACTTTTACAAATAAATATTTACAACTAGTGAACAATGTTCTGGTGTTAATTTTAGTTCTTGTTAAGCTACTCTAATCGCAAAAGGTCCGATTTGGTATATGTGATACTCGGTATCTGGTTCCTTCAGCCCTCCCGCAGCATATTTTCGTCCGAGATTTAGCATTTCAACACGAAACTTTTCAGAACAGTGCAAATTGCTTGCGCCACAGAGTGCCTTCGGATTAGTTGCTGTCGCAAGCTTCCTAGCTGCACTCGACTGTCAAATAGAAAATACTGATTCCAAAATAATAAACATAAATAACCAGATCGATCACGTATTAGTAGACAGACGAAAACACCAACATAATGGATGTTAGGTCGTATAGAGGAGCGGAAGGGGACACCGACCATTAATTAGTGATTACAAAAGTAAAGGAAAAGTTATGCATCGCGAACAGAGAAAGCAAGGGAACAAAACAACTGAAATTCGAAGTAAAACTATTAAATAATCCGGGCATAAAAGCAGATTATCAACTCAAACTCTCAAATAGGTTCGAAATCCTAGCCGACTCGAGTAATAATAATGACGATA
Organism: Lepisma saccharinum; assembly: GCA_022664845.1. NCBI lineage: Eukaryota > Metazoa > Arthropoda > Insecta > Zygentoma > Lepismatidae > Lepisma > Lepisma saccharinum. Next base: position 13,618 of record JAGDQP010024411.1, on the reverse strand, counting down.
TTAATAATGAAATTGATGTAAGTAAGATGTGGGAGGGAATTCGTGAAACAATTAAGAGCGCAGCGAAGGAACGCGTAGGTGAGAAGAAACAACAGAAAAACAAACCTTGGTTTGATGAAGAATGCTTTAAACTTCAGGAGGAAGCAAGGCAACGATGGCTAAGTAATAAAAGCGAAGCAAATACCAACCACTACAGTAACGCGAAACGAAACGCCACACTCGGGTTCTGAAACAAAAAGCGAGAATATCTGACGCAGAAGATTCAGGAGATTGAGGAAAACGGGAAGACAAATAACATACGAGATCTATACAAAGGGGTAAACTCGTTAAGAAAAGGTTACCAGCCGAGGTTAGGAATGATTAGAAATGAACGTGGAGACCTTCAGGCTCATCCGACTAAAATTGTCGATGTGTGGAAAAGTTATTTCGACAGACTTCTTAATGTACACAACAGGGAAGAAACAGACGAATTTGAAATCCATACCGCAGAACCGTGGATTCCCGAACCTAGCGAGATCGAGCTGGAAATCTCAGTTAAGAAATTGAAAAATTTCAAATCACCATTAATAGACAACATTCCAGCCGAATTGATTAAAACAGGAGGAACGACACTAATCAAGGAACTACATAAATTAATAAGTGCTATATGGAGAAAGGAGGAGCTCCCAAAGAAATGGAAAACTTCAATAATAGTTCCGATTTACAAAAAAGGCGATAAGTCGGACTATAAGGATTACCGCGGAATCTCGTTACTTCCAATCTGTTACAATGTATTAAGTAATACTCTGTTAACACGCCTAAGTGTATACGTAGATGAAATAATTGGAGATCACCAATGTGGATTTAGAAGAAATAGATCCACGTTGGACCAGGTTTTTGCTTTGAGACAAATTTTGGAAAAGAAATGGGAATACAATGGAACGGTTCATCAGCTATTCATTGATTTTAAGGAAGCATATGATGCTATCAAAAGGGAAAAGTTATACAGTATCCTGATACGATTTGGAATTCCGAAAAAAATGGTTCAACTAGTGAAGATGTGTCTCAGCGACTCCATAAGCATAGTACGGAGAGGTAATTATATGTCAGATAATTTCAAGATTCGCAACGGATTGAAACTAGGCGATGCCTTGTCACCACTACTGTTTAACTTTGCGTTAGAATATGCGATTTTAAAAATTAAAGGGGACAAAAACGGACTAACATTGAATGGTTTGAATCAACTGTTTGTATACGCGGATGAAGTAGATTTAATAGGGGACGATATAGATGCACTACAAAGCAACACCGATGCCTTAGTAGAAGCGTGCGATGAGATAGGTCTAGTGGTAAACATAGATAAAACAAAATACATGATAATAAGTCGAAGCACAGGAAATGAAGGAATTAAAAACATAAGAATTAGGGATGGCTCATAGAGAAAGTATACAAATTTAAATACTTGGGAGCATTCGTAACAAGCAGAAATGAGGTCACGGAAGAAATAAAAAGTCGCTTAGTATCGGGAAACGCATGTTTCTATTCAGTCCAAAAACTTCTAACATCGCGATTAATATCAAGGAGATTGAAACTAAAAATATACAGAATGGTTATTCTGCCGGTAATACTTTACGGTTGCGAAAGTTGGAGTATGACCCTAGCAGATGAACAAAAATTACGTGTATTTGAAAATAAGATTTTGAGAAAGATATACGGGCCGAAACGCGACGAGACGACTGGAGAGTGGAGGAGACTGAATAATGAAGAACTCCACGGACTGCACGATTCACCAGATGTAAAAGTAATGAAATCGCGACGACTAAGGTGGGCAGGCCACATAGCTCGGATCGGGGGAAAACGAAGATTATATTGTATCCTGTTTGGAAGGCCAGATGGAAAGAGGCCATTGGGAAGACTGAGACGTCGTTGGGAGGACAATATTAGAAGAGATCTTAGAGAAGTAGGTGTTCGTGATGTAAACTGGCTTGATATTGTCCAGGATAGAATCCAATGGTGAACGTTTGTTACTACGGCGATGAACTTGCGAGTTCCATAAGCCATAGAGTTAGTTAGTTACATTGTTTAATGGTAAAAAAAATACAGAGCACTAAAGTTTTGTAATTGTAATTGTAGTTTGTGATGATTGCACACGGCCCACGACTAGACATTATTACACTATATGGACGTACTATGTGTAACTGGCATTCGCGACAGTATATTTATGTCAAAAATTAATACCAAGTTTAATTTAATTCTATTGTACTGAGGACCTGTGTGTAGTTAACAATTCAGTGATATCAGTAACTCTACATTAGTATCATGTCCACGCAAACAAAAGTAAAAATGGGCAATCTTTAACAGTTCAGAATACTATTATTATGTGGCACAGCTTTCAAAAGGGCAATACCCGTATTCTGATAACAGGAGAATACTGAATTCTGCTACTGACTTATTTTTGTTACCCAGAAGTCTTTGTCATGGCCGCCATGTTTCTGTCGGTTACGTCCTGCACTTGGGATAGGCAATGGGAAAACACGCAGGCTCGATCCAATCTCCCGGCTATCCTGATTGATGTTGTCCAGGGTATTCCTTAGTTGAATTAGTAAACTAGTCGAATTACACGATAGTACCTCAACTAACACCGTAGCCACTACCACCATTGTTCCCAGAAGTAATCGCCGAGAGGCTTCATCTCTCAGACAGGTTAGGCCGAAGTTCAACCCAAAAAGAATATTGATAAAAAAATTATATTTTGATTATTACGCAATGAAACAAAATATTCTCATTCAATTTTCAAATAGCATTTTAACCAGCTTGTTAAAATATCTCGTCCCACTAATTGACTTCAGCAGAAGTTTATAGTCAAAATGTTCGAATTGAATTCAATTAATTTATAACCTTGACGAAATTATGGCTCAGGTCAAGATAGGGCTGGGGAAAAGATGCGGGAAGGACCCAAAGTCAAATTTGAAGGTGTCATCCACCTCAAATAAAATTTCAACCTGAAACTCATGATGGAACTTGATCCTCGACCATACCTGACATGAACCTCACTTCGGCCTCGCGTCTTGAGTTCTAGGTCATATTACATCGAGGTTGCTCTTTAAACTATCGAGCTTGTTGATCAGCTTGCCCAACGTTTACTCGACGAGTTTGCTGTCGAGGGAGCTCGAATATACTTTGCATTAAGACAGTGTCAGGCTTGCTGATCAGTTTGTTTGACGAGCCTTTTCTTGAGGAAGCTTAACGATTTTTTTTTACTATTATACCATAGAGCTTACTGATCCTACTGGAAGAACAGTCTTGTTGCTTTTTTTAAAAAAAAATGCTATTTAACACACAATCTATCAGTCACGTGATAAAGACAGTGAGCGGCTGTGCAATTGGCTATTTCTTTTGTGAGTTTTCTCTTACAAACAGCGTACATTACACACCCGTCTTGAAATCAAGAACTGCACATATAGCAAAGCTGAGCAGAACCGAATGAAAAGCACAACTTTCTTCTTCTTTTTTCGTTGCCTCAGGCTGTTTTTCGTAAGAAATTTTGCAGTGAGTTACGGAAGTTTGTGTGTCGAGACTGTGGCAACATTTGACTGACACAAGTAAAAGAGAAAGAAAGCATATCTGGCTGGCATTTCTAGAAATCGCTTTAAAAAGGTTCGAGACAAGCCAGTGATTAAGGTGTAAAGCTTTAATACATTTATTTAATACATGTAAGAAAATAAATCTTTGTGATTTTTTTGTGAATAGAAAAAATAAATAAAGTCTGTTGCAGCTAGGAATGCATTTGTTGTGATGACGCTAGTATCACCAAACGATTCGTGTTTACAGGAACAACTAGTTGTCGGAACTAGTGTTACCAATGCAGACTATGATTCTAACACTTATAAGGCCTTTATGAAAGAAAGTGGAAGGGTAGGCCCAGATACCTGTTAGTTGATTTTCTATTAAAGAAAGGAATGCGCAAGAGAATATTTTTCGTATTTTAATGGAAGATGCATGACGCAACGAACGTCAGACATTGGTCTCATATTGGTCTTGGAAGGGTAGTGTAAAGTGTAACATATTGTGTAGCACATTGTCCATTGTTGTTCTTCTTAAGGTAATTACACGATGTTTCCAGATGTTAGCATGCCGTTCACGAGTAACCGAAATATGACGAGTTCGAATACCGTTCACGCCAATTAAAGAGAGAAAACAAAAAGTGTAATCACAAAAGAGCTGTCGTAGCTCGGTGGTAGAGCGTTGGCTTAGCATTCGGGAGATCGTAGGTTGAATCCCAGCGGCCGACCATGCTGACTGAGGTCCGTCCAGGGTTTTTTCCTCAGTCACACAAGGCAAATGCCGTGATGGTACCTTCAACTTAGGCACTGGCTGATATCTTCCTGTAATATTTCCCCTCCCCTTCCACAGTCTGAGTCTTAGATGCCTGAATGACATAAATTAAATTAATTCAATTGAACAAAGAATAATACATAAAAATTTACAGAATGACAAACAGAATTCACTTGCGAAGCGGTGTAATCTCCTTAACACAAAGACAATGAGAATTCGGAGCCGAAAGGTTAGCACGCTCACTTTCTATGAACCTGGTCACAGGTTCAATTCATGATTGTCCATTGAACTGAGTGTTTCGGAACCTACTTTACCAAAATACTACTTCCAGTTCTTAGAAGCTCGTTTCGCAAGTTAATAACAAATCAATAAATTCTTTGAAAATTATGGCTGTGCAATTCCCCGAAATAATAATATAGCTCGCTAAATCTGCAACGTACATTTCAAGAGCATTAAAGAATATTTTATTCTCACATTGAGCAGTAGGCAAGGAAGGAGATATTGCTTTGATTACGGCGCTATTCTTGTATTCGTTTGGTGGGAAGTGATTGAAAGAGTATATCGGAACAGGATGCTTCGTCTGAGATTTTAATTCCATCTGAGGAATGGCATTTATCTTACGAAAGAGTCCCAAGCATCACAATAGCTATATATACTCGTTACGGATTTCATCAGGGCACGAATTCAATTGATTTATGGATTTTAGATTCAGAACATCATCGGAACAAAATCTATATAAACAGTGATACACTCACACCAAATCAGTTGACTCATAGGTAAGTACGCGGATTCGAACCCCGCGGCGGATCATTCTCACTGAGTTTTTACAAAGTTTCTCTCAGTTTCACCAGGAGAATGCCAGGATAGAACCTTAAATCTTTGGCTGCTATCTTCCAATTCTACCACATCTATATCTGTGGCAGACTCAAAGATGCCTAACAATCATAAGTAAAATATTATAATGACTAATATCGAAATAATCTTCTTTGTTATTAATCTGCCAACGCTAGGGTGAATATCCGTAGGATAAGACAGTGACAGTACATTCTGATGAACTCAATCAATTGCAATACTGACTTTTATTAATAATAATCACGGACGTTACAGACCGAAAGGTCCTGAGTCTGCCCCTTTGCCATCTGAGTTAAGGCAGTGTGGTCAGCATTGAACGTCACCTGGCCACAAACAGGCGTATTAGGGGTTTTCTAGACAGAGTTGCCGTCACGCCTTTATTCACGTGACTTCTCAGTTTGCCTCACGACACTGGGTGGACACCAATAAGTGGGACTCCAGACGGGAGTTGAACTCGGGACCACGCGGACATGAGTCCAACGCTAGACTATGAAGCTGCCACTGACCTTTATTAACGTGGACAATATACCCTGGGGGAGATGTTGGAAGATAGTCGGTCGGGTTCTAGTTTGTAAGTACCATTCCGGCATTTGGTGTGACTGAGGGGAGAACCCAGGGAAAGTACGAATGAGTGGCCGTTGAGATCGTTCGCAGGACCTTCCGATTGCTAAACCGACTCTATAGTTACTGAGCTACGGTCGCTCGGTACAACATACACTATAATTGTTCGTTCATGATAATGAATACTTAATATTAAAAAAAGGATATTACGCTCTTCGTTATTGCACTAAATATAAACGAATTTCACGCTTATTTACGAATTTCTGTTCGTTTAAGTACATACAAACACTCAAGATCCTAGTACTTAGACGCTACGTGTTCCTAGGCCCGCCAGCTAAGAAGCCTTGATCAGGGATTTTGCCAGACACTCTAATGGCGGATGTTACCCTTCGAAATAAACAAACAGCCCCCCATCACCACCTTTAAAATTTTTACTGTTAAAAATCGATTTAAGTGTTAAAAAATTGTATTTGCTCTTTCTAAGTTTGTTTCGATTTCACAGTGCCCCATACTCTAGTAGCACACAAACGTTGAAAATACGTGGATTAAACATGAGTACTAAAACGTTATGTTAACGTTATAAATGTACCGAAGTGTATGTTTGTTCAACGGTTTATTCGACGTTGAATAATGGTTGAGAAGAAACTGGTTTAATTGGCCAAAACAGAGCATGATCGCTGTCTATTGGTATATACACATTTAGTGTCATTTTATCCGTTGCTTTCATCATCACATACTGTGTTAATTTTCGAACAGTAAATAATCTCAGCGCCTGCTGTAGGGTTGGAAAACAGGAACGTTCTGCACTTCCAGTTAGTACCTCGTCGTCTTATCCCGTAATCTATGGATCCACCTTGTGAGTCCACTGCTTATTACGGTATCTGTATTAACATGCAGTCTAAAATGGAGTTCCTACGCGTCGTTCACCATCATGTAAGAATGAGAAAAAAGAGACACTTTCATTATTTCTTTGTTATGAGCATTTCTTCTTATTTAACACCTTGATCTTGGCTGCACTATTAAATTTGTATTTCTCAATAAGCGTAATATGTCACCTTAGAAGAACGCATATGAAGCGAAATGTACGTCATAGTTGAAAACACTTCACATTAACGAAATTAAATGTTCGTTCAAATATAGTTTATAATTCAGGCTGTTTTCAACATGCAAATGAGAACATGACAATGTAGTTAATTTTATTGTATTTGCTTTTAATTATAATGTTTAAGCAATTAAATTAGAAGTGTGAAACGAAATCTAGGACAGTATGAAGGATACATGAAAGTATGTCACATTAACGCCGTATCAAAGATATTCTGTCTTCGTTGAAATATAGTTTAAAATTCAATCTGTTTTCAACGTGCACATGAGAACATAAAAATTAGTTTGTGTCATTCAATTAAATTTTTCTAATTATACTTTTTACATAACATTAGTAAGAAACACATTAAAGAAAATCTATACCATATTTGAAAATAATATGTTGAATACATGCTTTATTAACAACTTATCAACTCAATGATATCTTTGTTGAAATATGGTTCAAAAGAAAACGTATGTTTTTTCAACCGGTAACGGTTAATCAACGAAATGAACCTAAAATCAACGTTGGAAACACGTATGTATGCTACTGGGCTAACTAAAAATCATGGCAGAATCCCTGGGATTGATGCACTCAACACGTCTTCTTTCCGAAAGGAATGAGTTGGCGGAATAAAGAGTATTGAAACTATTATGGATGAGAAAATAAGTATTGTTAAGACGTAGTTACAAGCTGATGTGAAAGATCGGGTGTATACTATCAAATTTATAACTTATAAAATCAGTAGTGTTCATGTAGGTGTTAAGGATATTCGTTCTGGAATAAATCAAATGAAAGCTGATATAGAAAGAATCGATTCTGAAATTGTTGAAGTCCGGAAGGAAACTTCGGAGTCTTTTGAGATACTGGCCCCCAATTTTATTTTTTTATTGTCAAAATCGATAGAAACTGAGCAAAACTCTAGTTGCACCATTCCAATTTGGACTCTATACCCACCAAACTCAAAATCACCACGGAATCCCTAGTTAACCCGAATCAGATAATAATAGACTTCGTGTTTTTCTACCAAAAGTTTATATTTAACAAAGAAATCCAAAGGCAACTCTAGCCATTCCACTACTTTATACACTTTTTTTTAGTTCGTTGTCATTTTGCGTGGTGCGTCTATTCTTTCGCCTTATTTTCTTTAATCTCGGAAGCAACCTCTCGCGAAAAAGGAGCATTCGCAGTTCGTAAAAACTTATAATTCAATGCTCTTTTCACATTTAGTTTCTCAACACTTTGACCAAAACAGTTACCATAATATTCGCATTCCCTCTCAAATTATTATTATTATAGTTGTTGTTTTTATCCATACGTAGCTGGACGATTAACCATGAGAATAGCAAAGCGCTTCAGGCCTTGTATTCACACGAAACTTCTTCAGTTAGCGCCACTGCATTTACCATTCGACTGACGTGTCTGTTGTCTGTGTCCATGTTGTTGATAGGTTAGTTCGCGGTTTGACCACCTGCATTCGGAACTGAAAACAGCTATAGCACGTCTGATCCGAGTACAGGAAGAAAGTTTATGAAAACGACAACTGTACAGCAGAAAGAGCGAGCGTGCAAACAACAAATAATTGTTCGGATAAATTTCTGCAGATTTAAGTTAGGACACAAGCATCACTGAAGAAACTTCGCTGTGTTCGAAACGCCTTGTTGCGGTTGTTGTTGAGGTAAAGAAAAAGGAACTGTAGCTCAGTTGGTAGACCATTTGGAGATTCTGGGTCGATAACAGCAGGCGACCATCTTGACTTAGGTTTTCAATGGTTTTTCCTTTCAGACTATCTAAGTCTATGGCTTATGGAACTCGCAAGTTCATCGCCGTAGTAACAAATGTTCGTCATTTTATTCTATCCTGGGCAATATCAAGCCATTTTCCATCACGAACACCTACTTCGCGAAGATCTCTTCTAATATTGTCCTCCCAACGACGTCTCGGTCTTTCCAATGGCCTCCTACCACCCGGGCTTCCAACCAGGATAGAATATAATCTTCGTTTTCCCCCCATTCGGAGCTACTTTGCCTGCCCACCTTAGTCGTCGCGATTTCATTATTTTTACAATATCTGGGGGTCGAAAAGACGTTAGCTTGGTCACGCGTGCGACTCGCTAGCGTTCGAATAGGTTGCGACGTTAGCAAAAATTGTATTCCTGACACATCACGTTTTGGTGCTGGCGCTCGTTAGGTTAAAATATTCAATCATTATACCTTGTGTAGAGGCTAAAACTTTTCAGCCAATCAGATTGCGAGATTCCGATCGGATTCAATTATCGATTGATCGAACGTATTAAATAATCGATCAGCGAAATAAAAGTTGAAGGTAATCAGAACTCGAAAAGAAAATAACAAACGAACGAGTTATAAAGTTACAGATGAACAAAATAAAAAAAATAGAATTTACGAAAAACAGTCCATATTTGATTGCCTGAACACCTTCTATATGAAGGAAAGGCGAAGAGAACTTGTGGCATTCATTGACGAAACTTCTAAAATCTGGAATTACTCCAGGATTTTCACTTTCGGGGTGTAAAGTCAAAATTGAATGGGTGTAAGTGGAGTTTTGCACGGTTTTTATTTATTTTTGACGGTTAAAATCTTAAAGGTGTTGTCGAGAATTTAGGGGGAGACACTCCCACAGAGGTGTCTGGCGGAATGAGTTATAAATTGCACGGGCAGTGGTTGCAAGTCTGAAAGCATTGGAGAAAAGTATCTATTTAGGTTGTATTTTCCGGCTAACATTTATTTTATCTACGCCAGCTATTGTGTCATATGTACGCTCTATACCGCGCATTTCCATGTAAATAATTATCACAGACACACAGCGACAGCCAAAAATTGTTACGAAAAGCGATGTGACATTATTAATTCGTTAAACACGTTTTTGAGTTGTTCAGTTTCAGCGGCTGACTGTCCTGATTGAGGTTTTCCCGCTTCCTTTTCCTCATTATTCGGCCCGAGTCTTAGATGGAAGACCAAAAATAAAATTAAGATGTTTTTGAATTCACCAGTTACATACCACGGCAGACGAACTAATATCGTTACTTCGTGTTATGAAGGACAAGTATTTTGGTACGATAATCACGGACAGTATGCCTAGCGAGCCAAGACGGGTTAGAATAAGTCAAGTTAGACAATATATTTTATTATAAAGGGTGCGTAATACTTTTAACCAAAAGTGATCCGGTTTTACTTCTCCCTTCAACACTCACACCATGTGCTTATCCTGAACGCGGATGCATCTAATTAGGCCCTTGGCCTTTCCGCTCTTATTTCACACCTGCATTACTCGAAACTGTTATGCCGGCCGAGCGGTCTGCGGCGGTAGGCCATAGGTTCGAAGGTCCCGGCATGGGTATGGATTGTAACAGCTTAAGGCGAATCGTGACGGGCCGAAGTCTAAAGTTGCTAGATTGGCCCATAACAAAATAAAGTTTAATTTTATTTTCGAAACTTATATTGTGCGTTTCAACACTTCTACACATATTGGAAAGAATAAATTTCTGTTGTAGATTCTATATTTTGTGTGTAGATAAAGTAAATTTTACCTAAGATGCAACTGCTTTCAGAACAAGCACATAGTGTGTGTTAAAGGCAGAGCTGAATTTTATTTGTGGTCTTTAGGCATCTAAGGTTCGGGCCGGGATAGGGAGGCAAAGGAAACGAGTTGTTGAGGAAAAATGTTTGAAAAAGCTCAGTTAGCATGGTGGACCGCTGGAATCGAACGACTAAAAAACTTATACCCCCCTATTTAATGAATTAATATTGTTAATAATGACACATGGCTTTTCGTAACAATTTAACCGGAAAACTAACAAGGTGGAGACACACTGACGGCTCGACTACCTAATAGGCCCACCATGAGAATGTATTTATTTTCTTTAAAAAAGAAAGGACCCAAGGGTTATAATTAACCATTAATTACACTAATAATTTTCTTTCATCTTTTCTGGATAGTAATATTCAAGGAGACAAACTCAAGAAGATACTTTCACTTTTGAGGGGTGTAGAATACACCCTCTACTCCTCTACGCATTTGGTCCAAATGAATAAAGCAAAACTCCCGACTTCTGGGTGTTCAAATGTACTTTTATAAAGTTTATAACGAACCTTACCGAAGCTCAAATAAAATTTACACTATTACTGTAAAGAAGTCTTATATAGTATACACAAGAGTTATGAAACTGGCGAGATCCTACTGTGTTCCCAATACCCAAATATAGACTACTATATGCTCACAGAGTACAAGGGTGCTTTACTAACTAAACACTTTTTAAAAAATATATTTATGTACTACTTAAAAAAATGTACTGGTGAATGTGAGTTTATTGGCAAAACTTATCTAACCTACAGCTGATATATTTCTTGTAAAATGAATATAGGTTTATATAATATGAAATATGTACGTAAACATTTATCATGTGAGCATAAAAAATTATATAATCACATCACGTTTCTATTCTATGAACACGGACATAAATTCATTTTGGGACGCGTGTGAAGTTATTCTAATGTCTTTCATCCTAAAATTCCAAATGAAGTAGGCTCGTCCCAAACACCTTTTTAGAAATCACACAATACAAACTTCGCATGTCATTAACGCATGCACTGAGAAAAGCGTAGTTCTATCTAACGGCCTTGTTTCAAAAAGATTGTCGATACATACTAAAGAAAGGCCCACTAGTGAAAGTGTATTTTAAGCAGATCTACTGTCATATTACAACAAGTAGTATCCAGAAAATTAAAAAGAAATTTATAGTAATTAACAATTACTTACGGCCCTTGTATTTCCTTCGTCCTCTTTTGGAGCATTTTATTATATATTTTTTCATGTTTATACATGATCTTTTCCATGCATCAGTTAGTAGTCTGCGGCCATATTTTTTTCGTTAACGACTCATCAACTCTCTCGCTTCCTACCTCACGCTCAAAACGAAGACGTTAGACGCTCGCAAGCTATCGACAAAAACGTTAACGAACGGTTAGGAATATAAATCAAAGCGTCGTTAACGACTGAAGCTCGACGCTCGCACTCTATCTAACGTAACGTCTGTTCGGGAATCGGCCCCCTGGTGAATCGTACAGTCCGTTGAGTTCTTCATTATGCAGTCTCCTTCACTCTCCAGTCATCTCGTCGCGTTTCGAACCGTGCATGCTCTTACCGTTCCTATAAAGGTCTGAGTCATATATATCTAAACGTCACAAATAAATTTAAATTCAAAATTAAGAAAAGGGGATCGTTCAACTATTAGCTACGTATTTATTCCAGGGATGAGAAGAGGATTCAAGTTTTGGTTATTTTTGCTGACATTGGGGAGTGGAATCAGAGTAATACTTACGAAAGATTGCTTAGAAAGATGTGTTTAATTGGTGTTGATTTAAACTGTTTTTTTGGACTAGGAAATCACGATAAAAATTGAGAAGTCAAGAGTTCATTGTCCATTATTCCATCGTTATTGTTTAGTTCGTAGTGTTGTATTCGTGAAAACACATCGAAGGTCCCGGGTTTGAGTTCCGGCAGAGGCATGGGCGTCTTTTAACTAGGGGCATAATCTATCGTGACGGGCCGAAGTCAACAGTTACCAGACTGGTCATTATAAAATAAAGTTTACCAAAGTTTTTTTTGTTCGTGAAAACAGTGTATCTCAATCCGGTACACATCTTGTCTATTTTGTAGAGGGAGTGTCAAATAAACAAAGTTGACAATTCCCGGCATACTCTGCTCGAGGATCAAGTGAAGCAGCAGCTGTGAAAGCAATCTGCGATGTCCAGGGCTAATGTCAATGCTGAAAAGACACCCTAGTAGCACATAAACGTTGAAAATACATGGATTAAACATTAGTACCGAAACGTTAATGTTGTAAATGTACCGAAATGTCCGTTTGTTCAACGGTTTATTCGACGTTGAATAATGGTTGGGAAGAAACGATGAAGAAACGGGTTTAGTTGGCCAAAACAGAGCATGAATGCTGTCTGTTGGTATACACACATTTAATTTCATTTTATCCGTTGCTTTTAGCACGAAACTTGGTATTAATTTTGCAGCAGTAAATAATCCGACTGGCTGCTGTGCGGTTCGAACACAGGAACGTTCTGCACTTCTCGTTGCTAGCTCTACGCGCTGATCACTTACCCAAGATTTTACCTCGAGAGGCCATTACTCTTTTACGATATCTTTGATAAGATAATAAGATAACATGAATTTTATGGGCGGTAACAGCACTATGGCTTACGCCAGTCCCGATACGGGGGAAGCTCCTTATCTTGATCATGTCAAAATTTAGCTGTTAATTAAAATGATAAAAGAAGATAAAAGATGAAGATGTAAAAGGTCTTCACAATCAGCCCACTGGTGTAAGTGGCCACTATAGCAAGGAAGCCTGTAAATGGGCCTTCATAAGATAATACAAAACTACACTATAAAACTTAACAGCTAAGGAGCATAATCATATAAAATAAACGGAAATCATAAAACTCTCTGCAAAAACAAGTAAAAAGATTACCGTTTAAGTTTAGGTTCATACTTAGGTTTCCCTTTTTTTCCCACGAGACTAAAATCCATATCCATTAGGTGGTCCTCAATCATGTCTGAAGCTAATGAGGAACTTGGTTCATCGATAGTATGTGCAGACTCTTCCTGAGCTAATTGAGCAGCCAAAACGTTCGTCAAAGTTTTAATGCTTGTAGCGAGAGGCGAAGTTCGGGCTAATTTGGAGACTTTATAAGGGCTAAAGGTAGTCTTAACCCGAGGAGTTCTAGAACTCTGCACAGGTGTTTTTTGTCCCTGACTCTGTGTCGGCATATTGCG
>JAGDQP010024410.1:9178-27988 GCA_022664845.1 Lepisma saccharinum | reverse complement strand
CACCAATATAGTTTTGTTTATAGAGTACGTGCGCACCATCTATATTGTACTCTGGCACTGGCTTCAGTCCATAGTAACAAATAAAATAATAAAATAATTTTTCCAAGTTCATACTGTAACTCACGGTTACAAGATTAATATATCACATGACCCACTTACTATTTAAAAATTTTAAACCATAGTCAAATTGCGGTCAGTGTCGTTATACCATCCAGCATGTATCACCTCCTATCCAATATCCATTAATAGCCTTTTCGTTCAATATATGTAACAGTTTATAAAATAAAGGGCGTTTTCCGTACTTCGTATTCGATTTACTTGCTTACTCTGTTTCATCTTTCTCGGGTTTCCCTGTCGTTATTTGTTGACGACAGCACCTGTAATTTTGACTGTGAATGTTTACCTACACTCAAAAATAATTTTTGCGTTTTACCGAGTGAGGTTTAAATGATAACTCGGTTAAGATTAGCCGAGTTACGGTAAAAAAATACCCTTTTTGAAGAAATGCTGAGGGTTATTTTTCCCGAAATTAATTCGGTTAAAGGAGAATTACATGTTTTATCGAGCAAATGGGTTATTCTTGTTAACAAAATCGACAAAAAATATTTTAACCCACTTACACGGTTACTTTAGACGACAAAAACGTCAATTTGTATCTTCTTCCCAATTTACCCTAGTACGTGTGTTACATTTGACACTTTTTCTCGGTTGCAGTTAACTGTTTTTCAGGGTAGATGTGGCCGCGCTTTTTTTAACCGAGTATCTCGGTTACTTTGAAAAGGGTGGGCGTTCTCTGCATGCATGCAAGCGTACCGCAACGACGAAACAACCCAGTGAAGAAAATGCGCCCCAACCCCGACGGTCCAATTTTTGCCGCCATCGGCCCGGCGTCGGCGGCGTGATAGTCGGGAAACAGTCGCATTTAAAGGCTGTCCACCGGCGGCCCAACGCCAAGTGGGTGCGTTATGCAAAAATTCACTGTTGTCAAAGTGGCCTAAAGAACGAAGCTAGGAGTGATCTCACTAGCTTAAACTAATCCTTGCAGTGTACTAATCACACCAGTGCATTTTGTGAAAATGTTTGGCAAAAGGGTGGGAAAGTTTTTTTGCCTCCCTTCTCCCGACTATGGGGTTGGGATTTAGTCGGAATTGAGGAAAATGCGGTCCATGTCCTAACAAGGCGGGATTATGACGGCAAGAGTAGTCAAGAAGAAGGCAGCCCACCAACTATCTGAGACAGTCAGCAGAAAACAATTTTAATTAAAATCAGTGATACATACATCACGATACATCTACAATAGTCATTAATTTCTTCATTATAGAGATTAAAAAATAAATCGCAAATGTCAGCTAGGATCGTCGAGCTTCACTCGGCGTTTGTTCTAAACCCGACTCTACACCGACGGTTGAAATGTGGGCGGCAGCATTTGTATGGGCCGAGTTCTGGCCGAGGACTGTAACTCTTTAGTATTAAAATATGCTTATTACATAAAAACATATTTATCTCTTAATTTCATTCCTCTTATTACAGAAATCTGTAGTGAAAAATATAAAAAAAATACAAAGCAAGCATATACAATGAAATTAACTATATTTTTCATGTTCTCGTTTGCATGTTGAAAACATTGAATTTTAAACTATATTTCAATAAACATTTAATTTCGTTGATAGGGCGTTAATCTATGACATAGATTTCACTTTGTGTTTTCTAAGGCGACATATTACACTTATTAAGAAATACATATTTAATAGTCCAGCTATGGTCAAGGTGTTAAAGAAGAAAAACTGCACATAAGAAAGAAAAAAGAAAATATTCTTTATTTTTATTTGTACATGATGGTGTACAACGCGTAGCAACTCCATTCAAGACTGCCTGTTAATACAGATACCGTAAAAGCGCAACAATATCACAACGTAGATCCATGGATGAGTGGATAAGACGACGAGCTACCAAGGAGAAGTGCAAAATTCCTGTGTTTGAACTCTACAGCAACTACTGAGATTATTTACTGTTGGAAAATTAACCGTAAATCATGATAAGAGCAACGGATAAAATGAAACTAGGTGCGTGTATACCAATAGAAACTTGACAATAGTAGTTGAAATACTCGTCTAAATCTACCGAGGAAAACGCTAATTTTTTACCCACTAACTGGGTAATAGTTACCCAAGCATTCGGTAAAAACTACCGAGCAAAAGGGTAATGTTTACCCACTAACTCGGCAAAAGTAACCCCAGAAACTCGTAAAATTAACCCAAGGGAAAAGAGTAATTTGAAAGCACTACGAAATTTTAACCGAGATACTCGGTTAATTTTTCCCAGCAACTCGGTAACATTAACCCAAGGTAAAAGAGTATTTTTACACTCTACTCATTTTTACCCGAAAACTCGGTTATTTTTGTCCAGAAAGTCGGTACAATTAACCCACAAAACAAGGGTAATTTTACGCAGTACGACGTTTTAACCGAGGAACTCTGGTATTCTTGCCCAGAAACAAAGATAATTTTTACGCACTACGCAATTTTAACCGAGAAACTCGGTTCAATCTTCCGAGAAAAGGGGTAATTTTTCCTCACTGAACTCGGCAATAGTTGCCTAGCAATATCGGTTTAACTTTACCCTGTACGTAGTCGGTTAATTTAATCACTTATCTCGGTAAACAGAAAGTTCGTTCAATTTGCCGTCAAACTGGGATAAACGAAAAGATAAAGATCTACCGAGTTGTTTTCGGCTAAAATAACCGTCTACTCGGTGTGCTACATAGTGTCCCTGCTGCTCGGTTAAATTTAACTGTCTTTCGGCTAAGTTAACCCTGAAATTTTTCTGAGTGTAGGCACTGTACCTATATACGAGTTTTCATCAATATCGGGCTCTGTTACCACACGAGTGTTCCTTGTGAGCTAGAACTGAAAATTTTGTCCACATTGGATTAGACTGGAAGTGGACAAACGAGTTTAAATATCTGCTCTGGCGTCTACCTTTCGACACTATGTAGTCACTCCAGTATTACGTAGAGATCGATGCTAAATACGGACAAATACCATTTATTAACATAGAATGAAACTCCGAACAATTGCTTGCGACATCAACATGAAATACACGCTTAATACCTAGGGGAACCAGAAACTTTTCAACTAAAAAGAGTATTTTTAATAGTTCATAAGTGTATGCGTGAAAACTATTTATTTCTAAGAGAACTTTATATATCATTATTTGATAAAATATCTATACGTACATGGGAAATTAAAATGTACGTTATATTTCTTTCCTTCTGTGTTAGTCCTGAAATTTTTATGATGTTTTATCATAAGAAGTAGATTTTTATCATTGTTTAATGATTTTCTTTAATTTATCGCGTGGTGTGTTTATCCACACTCCCATCGCCGCAGTAAGAATCCCGGACGCATCTCGTAGCGTTCTTACGTAACACACGTCAAGTATAAATACAACTTCCAAATCACCGTGGATGAGTCATTAAGGCGTCGGCTTGATGAATAAAAAAACTCGGGTTCGATTCCCTGCGGAAATAAGACATTTTTTTCATTCTTTCTTTCAAAATACATTTCTACCTGTTATTTATTATTAATAATACTGTCTTGTATTTTTCATAGATTATCTTAGATTAGTGATTATGCGGTAGGGTAGGTTAAGTAAGGTCAGGTTCGGTTATGTATCTTTACATTTTCCGTTTCCTAATTTCAGGATCCTTACTGCGGCGACGGGCATGTGTTTATCCTTGTTTTAATTTGCATAACATGTTTCAGGGTGCTCATCTCCAAACTACCTTTTTCCTGTATCCATTAACTCCCTATAACACTATAAAGAACCTTTTAAGATCTACATTTGTTCCTAGTAGTGTTAAAACAAGTACGAAAACATTCTCTAACACTGTCGACAGAACACCAAATTGTTTCAAATCTTTCACTAAGTTGATTTTGAAAAATCATTTTTATTACTCTTTGATGAGGATTACTTAGGTGTAAAATTTGACTTAGGTCAGACATCCAAAACAAAAATGCGAAATCGCCGTTGCAAGAATACTCTTAGTCTAAAAGTGTATCACACTTAAATACAAGAATTTAAGACAGGTATTTGGCCCATTGAAGTCAAATTTAAGCTGTGCAAGATATCTTATTGGCCGATTTAAAGACAGAAAAAAAGAAAAAACAAAGGTTTTGCACACCATTCCTTGATGAAATAAGTAATAAAATAATCTGCATTGCATGTTTCAATAAATTTAAGCACATGAAACAAGTTATAAATAATAGAAACGACTCAAATTAATAGCATGCATTATCTCAATTCGTGATGTACTTATCATTATTTTAGTAATATCTCAGTGTTGTGATTTCGTGGCGTAGTTGAGGTCGAACACACCGAGCAGCGTGCTGTCAGGTCGTGTGGGCAATAGCCAGACCAGTGCAACGCGAGTGACAGACCAGTACAAAACATGAAAGCGACAAAAGTTGCAGAAAATCAACAAAGCTATCGGATGGGCTAACCCATCCAAATGCTTGGGCCCTAACTTTATTTTTATTTTTTTTATGGAAACCCCCATCTTTTATTCCAGATTCTATATCTGCGGAAAAATCTAAATCACAATATGTTCTCTTCAAAACTGTAGAATATGAGTCCTGAGTCCTACAAGGCGGGAAATTACATTAATAGTGAGAAGTGTTAAAGGTTCCAGAACGGCTAAATATCTTAGTTGAAATCCGTTTTTTGTTTTTATTTATTTATTTGAAAGAGATACAAGATGCAGAAAATCAACAGAGTTACCGGATGGGCTAGCCAATCAAAATGTGTGGGGCCTTTATAGTCCCCAACTTTGTTTTTTGAACAATGGTAAGAATTAGTTAACAACAGTGACTTGAGACATAAACATAATTAGTTGGTTAGTCTCAAATGATGTGCCTATTGCGATTCGTTGAGACGAAATTGGGCTTTTAAATATTTTTCCAATATTACAAAGATGGTTTTAAAGTACAAACCTTCAATAATGTAAACATACAGTATGACATTTGGTACATTAAAGTTATTGAACTAACACACTAAAATTAATTTTAAATAAACATGAACAAATCAAACAAAGTTGTAGGTGGCTTAAACGTGCTCCCAATATTTCCACAATGAAATGAAGATACGTCTTCTATTGTTGGATATAATAACGTAAACCCCTTTCTACTTTGCACTTTCTTTCATAAAACTCGCGGTCATAATATTTCTCTCGATAATAATATTCTGGCTATAAATCGCAAGCGGTGTCCTTTTTAGTGGGCATACGGAAAAGTGCTATATTGCGTATACAAACCGCTAACCAGGGGCTGCGCAGTGCGCCCCCCTGAGGTTCATGCCATCCAGATCCCTTCGAACGCACCGTGCTCCCTTGCACACCACGCGGGCCAGACCTGGTTTATGTATATATATATCCTAGCTTTCAGTACCCTTTATTTATGTGCCGAAGCAATTATGAATAATAAATATGAACATATACAAATAAAGTTTGAAAGAAAAGGAAGAAAAATGTTGCCCCTGCAGGGATTCGAGCACATTTTTATGTAGTAAGCCAACGTCTTACCGCTAAGTTAATACGTGGCAAATACTGGTTTGGTCGTTGTATTTACAGTGGATGGGGTCGGAGTCTGTTACTATGACGTCGTAGGCACGATGACTTCCAAAATTGTTACTTTTTTAATCCTCAAGTTCTGAGTGCGGGACGTAAACATTTGTATGATGCCTTGTTGGTTAGTGAGCTATAGATTGCGCGCAAAATTGCGCTTGTGCCAGATTATGATCTCGATAGTGTTCCTAGAGAGTGGTACGCCTTGGGCATGAATATGTGTGTGTGTGTGTGTGTGTGTGTTCGTAACTTAATTCTAAGAATATCAGTCTATACAGGTTCAAAAGGTATATCAAATGGAACAAGTAGAGCCCGCTTAGGGTAAATAATGTTTAAAAAAAGTTCTAGAGCGTTGGTTAGAAATCGAAAAGTCCTGTGATCGAATCCAGTGGTCGACTCTTCTAACTGAGGTTTTTCAAGATATTTCCTCACCCATACCAGGCAAACGCTGTGATGATACAAATAAATAGGCCCTGGCCGTCTATGTTCCAACACACTCACCCAATCTTATACCGGCTTGAACCTCATATGCCTAAAGGCCTTAAAATAATATGAAACAAATCCTTCCAAAATCCTTTTACCCCACCCTATCTCGGACGATTTTTGTTTATTTGTGTTATGCGTAAACAACAAAAATCAATTCACCCATTCGCACAAATCATACACTGTAGATGTGAATATATGAATATACTATACTGTGTGTCAAGAATATTAAGATAACCCCGCTCATTCTTCCTTGTCGATTCTCGGTGGTAGAGCGTTGACGTAGCATTCGGGAGGTTGTGGGTTCGATTCCAGCGGCGGACCATCCTGATTGAGGGTTTTCCAGAGTTTTCCGTAGTCACACCAGGGAATTGTCAGGTTTGCAGCTTCAACATGGGCTCTGGCCGACACCTTCCCGAATCCTATCCCCTTTCCTATCCCGGCCTGAGCCTTAGATGCCTAAAGGCCATAAATAAAATTAAAATTCATGGTCAATTCAAAGTGAGTAATGTTAATTACAGGACATATAGACTAAATCCAATTTGAATATATCGCTAGAAGAAACGCACAAATAGAAGCAAAAATGTTACACTTTTCATTTTTTTTAAAATTGGAGTGAGCAGAGCTCGAACCCGCGACCTTACGCACTATAGGTAGACGCGATATCCATCAGACCACCGAGACTTATTCATTCTGGTTATGATAACACAGTATTTATTGTAAACTATCGATCTTATGTGGGTATGCGATCTCATAACAAAACTTATATGATATTTTCCATGTCAAAGCATTGCTGTTATAAACTTAAGATAGAAAAACTAAGCGGAGCAAATTACATGTTTTAATTTAAAAACTAAAAACGTGTAAGGGTTTCATCAACTAACTAACTTCTTGGCTTCACATGATACGCAGAATTACATAGCCAACAGCAACCTGTAACGAGCCAGCTATCTCGTTCCTCATTGGGTCCTGCCAGCCAGACAAATACCGTCTACACAAAGTGAATTTTTAATAACCTACCCTCCCTGATTCCTATCCACCCCTACTATATCTACGGGCTATGGAATAAGGAGTGGGTACTATATACCCGCTCCTGGCCCACTCCTGACCCACTACTGGCCAAATACCTGTACTATATATATAATATATAATAGTACTATACCCTACTACTTTTTAATTAATAAAGTTTTTCAAATAATAATAAGTTTTTAAATAATAAATGTTTCAAAAAAAATTTCTTTTTCTATTTGTGAGTTTCTTCTAGCGATATATTCAAATTGGATTTTATTGATATGCCCTGTAATTAACATTACTCACTTTGAATTTACCATAAATTTTAATTTTATTTATGGCCTTTACGCGTCTAAGGCTCATCCCGGGATAGGGAAGGGGAGAGGATTCGGGAAGGATTCGGTCAGAGCCTATGTTGAAGGTGCAATCCTGGCATTTCTCTGGTGTAACTGCGGAAACCCCTGGAAAACCCTATCAGGTTGGTCCGCTGTTGGGGTTCGAACTCACGACCTCCCCAATGCTATGTCAGCACTCTACCACCGAAAATTGACAAGGAAGAATGAGAGGGGTTATCTTAATATTCTTGACACACAGTATAGTATATTCGTATATTCACATCTACAGTGTATGATTTGTGTGAATGGGCGAATTGATTTTTGTTGTTTATGCATAACACAAATAAACGAAAATCACCCGGGATAGAGTGGGGTAAAAGGATCCTGGAAGGATTTGTTTTAAATTATTTTAAGGCCTTTAGGCATATGAGGATCAAGCCGGTATACGGTTGGGAGAGTGTGTTGGAACATAGACGGCCAGGGCCTATTTATTTGTACCATCACAGCGTTTGCCTGGTATGGGTGAGGAAATATCTTGAAAAACCTCAGTTAGAAGGGTCGACCACTGGAATCGATCACAGGACTTTTCTATTTCTAACCAACGCTCTAGAACTTTTTTTAAACATTGTTTACCCTAAGCGTGTTTTACTTGTTCCATTTGATATACCTTTTGAACCTGTATATATTCTTAAAAATTAAGTTAAGATCACACACACACACATTCATGCCCGAGGCGTACCACTCTCTAGGAACACTATCGAGATCATAAATTGGCACAAGCGCAATTTTGCGCGCAATCTATAGCTCACTAACCAACAAGGCATCATACAAAGGTTTACGTCCCGCCCTCAAAACTTGAGGATGAAAAAAGTAACGAGGTTGGAAGTCATAGTGCCTATGACGTCATAGTAACAGGAACCCCATCCACTGTAAAAACAGCGACAAAACCAGTATTTGCCACGTACTAACTTAGTGCGGCGGTAAGACGTTGGCTTACTACATAAAAATGGGTTCGAATCCAGGCAGGGACAACATTTTTCTTCCTTTTCTATCAAACTTTATTTGTATATGTTCACATTTATTATTCATAATTGGTTTGGCATACAAAGAAAGGCTACTGAAAGCTAGGATATATATACATAAACCAGGTCTGGCCCGCGTGGTGTGCAAGGGAGCACAGTGCGTCCGAAGGGAGCCGGATGGCATGAACCTCAGGGGTGCGCAGCCCCCGGTTAGCTTTTTGCATACGCAATGTTGCACTTTTCCGTATGCTCACCGCTCACCGAGGCCTGCGCTCCCCCCCACCCGAGTTGCATTTTTAGTTAACATGGGTTACCGCTGGTTAGGTAAAGTCAGGTTCGCACAAACAGATACAAATGTATTTTGAAAGAAAAAAAGTAAAATATAAAGATACATAACCGAACCTGACCTTACCTAACCTACCCTAACCCACGGTCACTAATTTTATATAATCTACGACAAATGGAAGAAAACAATTATTAATAATAAATATGAACTTATCAAAATATTTTTTAAGACAAGAAGTAGAAAAAGTTTTACTTTTTTTTTTACAAAGAAATGCACTTTTCAAAGCAATCTTGAAAATGCAAGAAAGGAATTATTAACAATAAATTAAAACTTTTAAAATTATATTTTTAAGAAAAAAAGGAGAAGAGATTCTCACCCGCTCGCTAAGGATCGAACCCGGGTTTCATATTTCGTGAGCCAGCGTTCTACCAATATGCCACGCTAGGCAACTGACAACTGTTGCTCTCGGCACTGTATTTATCCTCAACCGTTTTTCATCACCCACTTCTGCCAAAAGCACATTCAACGCAAAATTTCTAATAAATTTATTTTTATTGTTACCGGTTGGGATTGCCGAATAAGCGCGTCGCGAGCAAGTGAGATTTACTTTCTTGAAAGATAGTTCTGAAATCTAGGATATATATATAATTTTTGTATATAAATAACCCGCTGAGGGTAGCGAGTTTAAAGGCTGATTTAACAACACATTTGTTATGGTCTGTGTAGCTAAATGGTCAGCGTGTGAGACTCTCATCCGTAAGGCTCTGGATCGATTCCACGAGCGACATTCCAAATACGTTCTTCTAGGAATTAAGCGCAGTAAATTCTGTTCGTGATAGGCACTGGAAGAGATGTATCCCACAAGACAGAGCTAGAGGGAGCAGGGGGAGAGAGACGCATACTGTGTGTTTATAAGCATTCAAATGTCATTTATTTCCATGTCTTGCGCCATTTTTCTTTTTCTCTTCTCTATTCTTTCGCTCTTTCCCCGTCTTCTTCCTTGGTTTCTCTTTCTTTCTTTCTTTCTTTCTTTCTTTCTTTCTTTCTTTCTTTCTTTCTCTCTCTCTCTCTCTCTCTCTCTGTGTAACAAGACAAGAAAGGGATTTCCGTTAACTCTCTCGTGGTTCTCTAGATGATGCTGAAGAACTAAAGCTTTCTTACTCCAATTGGAGGAATAACCTGGTATACCATGTTTTCGCGCATATTTCTACTGTCATGTTGGTTGTCTCACCATTAGGCGCACAGTGCAACAACTCTTTTAGAGAAAAAAACTATTATTTCTTATAAATCCAACCTCCCTTTACTTTATTTCGTGACTGTACAACTCGTGTATTATTTGCATATGTTTTATATATATATATATATATTCAGGTATACTGAAAAACCTAGCATGAATTGGAAAAATGTATTCCTCTATGGTTATTTTTTTTCTTTCAAGAGCATATGTAAGGTTTGTGTCGTAATCCAAATAAGGAATTCACGACTTGCTGGAGGAAAATATTCAAACTCTCGATATATAATGAACTGTTCGTAATTTTTGTTTCTATACATTTCTCTCGTAATGCGTTTTATGACTTATATACATATATATATATATAATAAATAATAAATCACAGCCATATTCAATCCACTAGTGGATAAGGCCTTTCCCCGTAGGGAGGGGTTGGTCTACTGCTCCCACGCTGACCAGACGGGTTGGGAGAGGAGAGTCGAAGCTCTCACTGTGATCGCCACTGACTTTTATTCACAGCATCTCCCCAATTTCCTCACGATGCTGGGTGAACACCGACATTTTTGAGCCCCCACCGGAAATCGAACCCGGGACCGCTCGCACTGAAGTCGAGCGCGCTACCGACTAGGCTACGCAGATATTCCATATTCTATCACTATTCACTCATTTTGTTAATCTATGGTACACTGTGTGCATATTTTGACACATTATGCGTGTTGCTGCTTCAATAATACTTTTTCATAGAGTGTCGCTTTACAATTCACTATATTATATATGATTTGAAAATGTGCATTATGTAACCTCGGATCTCTATTGAGATCTGTTAATTTTTCCACACTATGTCCCATTGAATGTGATGGTATTTTTTGCATATGTGGATGTAGTATATTGATTTTTTACCATCTAGAATTGATATGATTGTCGTGAATTCATATCTACAATACATACTTGGTCAATAATTAATGCATATATTATTGTAATGAATATATCTGTTAAATAAGGAACATTTTATAACGATTTTGTATGTTTATAAGTAAAGTGATGGAGATTTCATCCATAATAAATCTATACACGTGTTTTGCAAGGGAAGGTCGGATGGACCGAAGCAAAGATATAGTAAGATTTCATGGTAGTACGTCCTCTTGCATTTTAATGTTCTTTTAATTGTAGTCTCCCTTGTAACATGGAGAGATAAAGAGTAGTTCGAGACACTTTAAGTGTATGTCCTCTCCTTATAAAATATGCTATATACACGTATTTGTTTAGTTGCGCAAAGGTTAGATTTGAGAGGGGGAAAGTTGAAGAAAATATATCCATTTGCTTAGAATGAAGCAGTTAACAAAACGCATTGTAGATATTAGAACGTCGAATCAATTTTGATAATTTGTTAAGTCATGTACCGTAACACCCAGCAATCTACGTTCGATTACTTTTATGGTGTCAGTATAATTACTATAAAATTAAATACCAAGGATTTTTATGTGTTTGACAAGATTACTGTATCCCTCATAATATTGCTCATGTTCCTGACGTAGGACCATTAATTTGGTTTTGTTTTCATTCTTTTTTATATCAGAATATTTTCCGTAATGTTCATTTATTTGATTTATTGTCAGAACATCCTTCTTTGAACTAATAACCAAACTTACGTCGTCTACATATGCAGCGCATTTGAAATTTATTGCTGCGATTTAAAACTGAAATTTTTGCTTCAAACACAAACTAAATAAAATATTAGAGGTAAATTCGAGCGACCCATTTATGGGAAAGGTTTCAAATTTTGGATGTTAAAAATATGTATCAGTATTTTCCGGGTTCGTTGTAATAAAGTTAACACATTTAGGAATTTAATAGGGAAATTGAAATATTAATAACTTCCGATAATTATCAAAAATAGTTGTATTTATGTTTTCCCCTTCATAAAAGTTGCCAAGCTTATCCATGTAAGCATTGATTATTTTTCTCCATTTTTCGTTCCTTTATAACATGTATATTTTTGGAGCTTCGTATCCCCATTGACAATTTGCCGCCAATGCTCTCGGCCCGCCATCGTGTACAGAGCGATAACCGCCAGTGTAGATATGTACTAGCGGTTAGTTGCTGTGAGCTCGTCGTTTGCTGATATAGCGGCTATTATGCAATGCACTCTAGCGGTTCGATAGCGGGCTCCTACCCGAGCGGAAAATGGCATATTCCTTCTCGCCGTTACGCAGATTGTCATTGCTATTGTCGGGGAACAGCGGATATCAGCAGTGTATACCGCGCTGTTACTGCGACATTCATTTCTAAAGCAGATGGTTGAAAAGAAGCAATAGAACGACAAACAAAATGTCCCCATGAGCAATTTGCCGCCTAAGCCGTCGGGCCACCAGCGGACGTTAGCGGATAGCCACGGCCATTACAGTGGCCGCTAGAGCCGGATATCCACCGTCGGTCGAGCGAATGACAACCACCGTTGTTATAGGGACCTCAAGTGTCGAATATCCATTGTCGGTGGTCCACCGGCGGACATTCGCGGATATCCGCCGTCGTTCCAGCGCAAGCGATTGATGCATATCCGCTATCGGTCTATGGGAGGTCATAGGCGGATAACCGCGCGTAGTTCCAACGGCAACTATTGACTCATATCCGCCGTCCGTCCACCGACGGAAATTGGCAGATAGTCGGAGTTGTTACAACGGCCGCGATTGTCGGATAGCCGATGTAGATTCAGCGGCGGATAGCTGCCGTTGTTACTTGACGCGCTATAGTCGAATATCCGCCATCGCTGTTTCCTTTCTCGGCCGGCGCACGCTCCTGGATTGATTTTGTTGACAGTTTGAAAGAGAAACTATTTTATTCCATTAACATCAGTGGTTTAACATCTACTTCAAACTCAAATCAGGAATTTGTATATTATATGAAAAAAAAATTAAAAATTATCGTAGCAAACAAGCTTCTAGATTGTCTTCGTAAGTCAAAAGCCATGAAAAAAACATCAACCAGTTGGAAGACCAGCATAGCCGAGAATAGTTGCAGCAGTGCTGCGGTGGCGAGCACACGCGTGTTTAGAGCTCTCTGAGATCGCGGTTAAATCGTGTGCCTGTAAAGAAGTTTGACAGGACAAGGAATGGTAGCGAAACGAGTGAATATATTACGTTTAGATTTTTCAAACTGGCAACGTATCGAGTGCATGAGTTTATACATGAAGTTCTCCGATTTAGTGAAGAACAAATTGTAGCGATTCAAGTGGATGGATATAAAAATGTGTGTTTATTAAGCTGACCTCAGCATTCTTATGTGAACAAATTTTACGGGATTATACAGAAGAGTTAGGGTATACTGATGAATATCAGCATATTAGAGTGAAAGTTGAACTTGCAGATAAGCCGATAAGAGTGGTGAAATTATCTGTGGCACCTAGTGAATTACCTCATAAAGCTATTCATGACTTGTTCAATACGGTGTAGTTTAAGCTATAAAGGACGAATATTATAATTCGGGGCATAGATATCGAGTGCCGACAGAACGTAAATTAGTTTATATAGAAATTCAACGTCCTATCCCTACCTTTGTTCAAATAAGCAACCAGAGATATTTAGTGCAATATAACACCCAAGAAAAGCGTTGCTTTAAATGCAATGGTACATTACATACATGTCAAGCTTGTGCGCAAAAGTCAAGTCCTGGTGCCCAATCTGTTGAACGTGTACCAGTGACGGGTTTACCGGAGGTTCCTTTATTTTCACAACAGGGATTTCCGACAGTTGACGAAGCTAATAAGAAAGGGAGTGGTGAGAGATTAGACTCAAGTGAACAGGAAAAGCAGGTTACTAAAAAAGATTCTAATAATGTCCAAGCAGTGCAACTGGATGTAACAGAAGAATTAGAACCGAAAGAACAGATTCAACAATCTAGTGACAAGGACGGTGGTATCCAGCCGGAACCAGCTTGCTCCCAAGATTCAGTGTACCAGCAGTTGTCTGATCATCATCCCCCTCTCCCCCTACATTTCCGGAAGAAAAAGTTCAAAGCGATAGTGTTGACCCCAGTGGCAGTAGCTAACCGTGTAAAAAAGTCAATGAGCAGCCCACTCAAAGTGAAGGATTCCTTGCCCCATTAGAAGTAGTAGGGAGTAAGCCCTCTACAGTGGTGAGGCTATAGATCCAGATAAGATAGAATTAAATAATACCAGTGACTCAGATAATAGTTCACTTTATGAAAAGAAACGTAAAAGAGACCGACAAAAATCAAAACATCGTGGATTAGGTGGGAAAGTGACTCCCCATGTGAAGCCATCGTACTTAAGATCAACAAGAGTGGATGTTAATAGAAGTGAGGAAGAACCTGAACAAAATAGTCAAGAGGGAGAAGTAAAGAGTGGGGAATGAGGATGCGATCTAACTTGTGTACGTGGGTTTACCACATTTTTTATATTAATGGCCCCCTGTCTAACTATAGCCAGTATTAATATTGGAGGGGTGCTTACTCCGGCTCGCCTGTTGGCTTTACAAGATTTTATAGTAAAGTCTAATATATAAATAGTATTCTTACAAGACGTGGGTCCGGATATTACAAGTTTGCCAGACAGTTACAATGGGTATGCAAATTATACATACAATAATCTAGGCACGGCTTTAATTACGGGATTCAACTGACGTGTTAAATGTGCTCCTACAGGTCGACTAATTACTGTATCTTATCAAAATTTTACATTTATTAATGTATATGGACCTTCAGGTTCCAGACACCGTAAGGAGCGTAGTGATTTCTACGCGCAAGAAGTACCTGAATACTTAAGAATAAGTTCGAATCATCTTATATTTGCGGGAGATTTTAGCGGAACAACTAGAAGATGCGACTAGTAATTATAGTCCCGAACTGAACCCAATTGGTGCAAGAGTACCCCTTAATTGATATTTGGCAATTACTTCACCCTAATGGCTATGCGCCGACACATATATGTTCAAACTCTAGTTCCAGAATTGATAGGTTTATATTAACGCCGAGTGTAAAAGCCAAGTTAAAGAAATATTTAGATATCCTGTATGTGTATCTGATCATTTATCTGTAGGCTTTAAAACCCCGATAGATAACGAAGTCAACGAACGAGGTTTAGGATATTTCAAAACGTCTAATTCAATTTTAGAAGATCAACAATTCAGTGAACATTTTACAGAAAAATAGTCTGTTTAGTTACAACAGAGGAAAAACTATACTAATTTAGTAGATTGGTGGTACAAATTTTGTAAAACGAAAATGCAATCATTTATTAGACGGTATACGTATGCATCCAAACGGGATCAGAGACGTCTATATATATTCTATTATCGATGTTATTTAGAAGTACAAAAGGATGTTATTAAGAATCGTACCTTACTTCCGAAGGTTCAGAAATGTAAAGCTCTATTATTAACGTTGCATCGTAAACGTCATTACAGTATGATTCAAAAATGTAAAATTAATTTTTTTGGCCCGCAGGAATATTATTCTGCACGAGGTCAAGCGTAGTAAACATAAACTCATTTCTAGTGTATATGATTCACACAATGTGCGACAAACTAGCTTTCAGAGCATCTGTAGGACACTTATGGTGACATATGCGGAAGCTTTTAACGAATATGAAGACCGGGATAGTACCCTTGAAGCAGGTCAATATCTACCAGTGACGGAAGAGTGTAATGAGTCACTTACAGCGCCCTATACAATAGATGAGGTACAAGCTGCGGTATTTAAAGCGAATAAAAATGCAAGCCCAAATTTAGATGGGATTTCCCCAGGCCCATACCAGATATTTTGGCCACTAATGGGGGAAACAATAACCCAATTAGTGAATCAATGGGTGACAGTTCCGGCGACAGTAATTTGTCCATCTCCAGCGGTAATTGTATTGGTTCCTAAAAATTCGCGGCCACAAGAGCTGAAACATTATCGTCCGATTTCATTAATGACAACAGACATTAAAATAATTAGTCGCTGTATAGTTTCTAGATTTAGTAAATACGCCCCTGAAATTATCGGTCCTGATCAGTACGCGGCATCACTTAAAAGAAATATCTTTCAAATTTTATTAAATATACGGGATTATATTGCAGTGGCGCAAGAATATAAAATTAACTTGAGTATACTTCATTTAGACTACGTGTCGGCGTTTGACAAAATATCTCATTCATATTTGTGGTGGGTATTACAAGATATGGTATAGATTCGCAAGTAATAAAGCAAATTAAATACTTATACAAAGATGCTACGACAACCTTGATGATAAATAATCATTTATGTAAACCGCTTAAAATGCGGCGTGGAATTCGACAAGGATGTCCAAGTAGCTTGTTCCTATATGCAGTAGCATTATCGCCATTGTTACATAAATTGAAAAGTGTCTTCATAAGGCTACAAATCCTCCGAAACCATTAACAGTGTTAGCATACGCTGATGACATTTGCATATTTTTACATAGTGCTCAGGATTATACAGAGCTGCAACGGTATAGTAATAAATATGAGCAAGCTTCCGGGTCTGTGTTAAGTAAAGCCAAACCATAGCAATTAGTTATTTATAATAATGAGATGAATATTAACATAGAATTTCAGACAGTGACGAAATTAGAAGTTTTGGGCATTTGGTTTGAGAAAAAAATATCAAGAAATGCTTAAAATAATTACACGCTCTTAGTTAATAAGTTACAAAAGTTAAGTTATTTGTATAAATTTCGATAATTAAGTTTACTGTCTCGTATTAAATATATTAACATTTATTTATTGTCTAAGGTATGGTATGTAGCGAATGTGTTACAGATGCCAACACTTCATGAACGGAAAATACAGTCGCTGTGCTGCTGGTTTATTTGGGTACACCAAGTATTTCATTTGAGATACACTGAGCTATGTGCGCCGTACGACCTTGGAGGTCTGAACTTAAAAAGTCTCATTGAGAAAACAGACAGCCTTTTAATACATAGAACGTTACAGGGGGCGATCTCCACCCACCACTGTTTACTGTTTCCTTGCTCACGACCTTGAGTAGTCAATGTGTTAAAGAGAACCCTCTAGCGGTTCGTGATATACCACATGGACTGCAGCATTATCAGAAGGTGTTAAGTTTCTTGCATTATGCTCAAGGTCAAACGGCAGGGTCATTAGCTACTTGTTTTCAAATTTATAAAAGTATTCATAAATGGTTTCCGCCACCGCAAATACAAATGAACGACGCACTGATAGAATGGAATCAGCTCTGGTCTAATATACACGTTCCCTTTTTATCAGCGGATCAAAGATCGTTATGGTATTTAGTTGTTTACGATGCCATAGATACGAAAGATAAAAGATGGAGACGTAAGTTTGGAGAGGATAGATGGTGCACTTATTGTAAGGGCATCGACAATATAGAACATAAAATTACATTGTGTACAAAAATTGTTAAGACTTGGGAGCTGTGCCGAAGATTAGTGGGGGCTGTTATACGTATACCTCCGCGTTACGTGACTTTTCAAGAGGTGAAACGGCCACAATTTAAACATTTTCCGAAAACAAAAAATAATGATGTTGTATGGTATTTGGCTCAATTGTTGAGTTATATTATAAATAATATCAATGATCCTGTTAGTTTTGAAGAATTCTTACACAAGAATTATGTAAAATTTACGATACAAGAACAATCAAAATTATTTGCAAATTTTATCAGTCGAACATTGTATAGACCGTCAGAATGATGGAAAGTAAAGATAATGCCCAGTTGTGGTACATGTGCTAACATTTATATGATAGAGGTTAGGGTGTTGTAGGAGTTTAACAAATTGGTGGATGGTGTTATAATGGAATTGAAAATTGTACAAAGAAGAGGAAATTAAAAAAGTGGTTAAGGCATCAAACTTCTAAATCTTGTCGCTGACAGTCGGAGGCACGAATCCCATCACAGACACTGAAGAACTTTACTCACTACGAAATAAAATATCAGCGAAGACAATGCAAAAAGGTCAACTGAATATGGATTACAACTGCGTGCAATATAACTTTTCTCGTGTCAAAGCTAATCTGATGAAAAGTATCACGGGAAAGACGGGGCGGCACGGGAGCGGTAAAGCAGCGGCTCAGTGGCGGGCGATGGCGGTAGAGCGGTGGCTTAGTGGCGGGACTCGGGCTGTATAGCAGGGAGGCTTAGGCTCAGTAGCGGGACTCTGGCGGTATAGCGGAGAGGTGTCGGCTCAGTGGCGGGACGAGAACTGCATGCCGCTGGCGGACCGCGGGCTGCATTAGTGTAAAATCGTGCGCAGGCCGGCGGCGGGAGTCGTTAGAGGCCCGTCATTTCGTCGCTGTCGGCCCGCCATCGGACCGTCGTTGCCTTGTCATTGGGGATATCCCTACGTGTGGAAGACGACATCGCAATAATGAACCTTGATAAAAAATTTTAAGCACATTACAAACTATGTTTCTTATTCTCTTTATATTAATTAATGCATATTTCCCTTTACAACTTGCTCATTATATTCATTTAATATTTTATAATAATATTCTATCATTTTTTACTTTTCTCTTTGCATATGTTTTAGAAAAATAACTAATTTTCGCTTCAAAATATTCCACCACAGAGTCGGGTTATTTTTATAAAGTGTTTTCGCTAGTTTTGTTTAATGATTGTTTTTTTCTACATACTTCGGTTCCGTTATTATGGATGTATTTTGATACCACACATAGTCTCATCGTGTGTTTGTATTTTATGTTCCATTGCCATAAGGACTGCATTGTGGTTGAATATTACCATAGGGTAAATATTAACTCTTTTTAATTCTGTTTGTGTTGTTTTGGTATATATATATATATATATATATATATATATATATATAT
>JAGDQP010024409.1:0-27988 GCA_022664845.1 Lepisma saccharinum | reverse complement strand
TTTCCTTTGAGTAATCAAAAGAAATATTTATCAACGTTGCATTTTAACTTCACATGCTTGTGCGTTTATTTTAAGGGGGTGTTAATTGATTTCTGTGTCATATAGTGTTACATATGTATGAAATAATGGAATGTAATATAGGTAATTAGTAGGATTATCTTTAAAAAAATATATATTATGGCAGATACGATAATACATTTTGTTTCTCCTATTTTAACTCTTTTCTGTCACATTACTTTAATATGAGAACGATAATTTATTACTAATTCATTTTGCAAATACGCATAACGAAACAATTATTGTTGGTATCACAATATAAATAAACGTAGTGCGAAATGAAATGAAAATTAAAATGTTATCAATTAAACAAAAATCATAGTTTTGAATATAAGCCGGTAACTAATGAATTTACATAAATATTTACTTGTTTATTCTATGGATTATAGAACTCCCGAATTTATCTACTCCAGTAACAAACGTTTGCCATATGATTAATACTAGGCATTAGGGAGTCTTCTAGATTCTCCACTCAACGTGTTCCGTTTCAGCTCGTATATCTTCATAAAAACATTATTTTCAAATATTCATTCACGTAATTCATGTTTATTCTGCTAGTATTTTACTCCAATCATAAAGCATTAGAATCAGGATAACTTTTCGGTACATTTTCATTTTCTTTGATATTAAGCGCAAGGTTACGAATTTCTTGACGCAATAATAACAAGCGTTGCCGGATATTAAACTACTATCTATTTCTTCCGTGACTTCGTTTTTGCTAGTAGTATATACTTCCAAGATTTTAAAATTATTTACTTACTCTATCCACTCAGTCTTAACTATATTTTTATTTCATTCCCTGTGATTCGATTTGTTATAATGTACATTCTTTTCTTTACTTTAAACTGTAGATCTATCACATCGAACTGAGACGTTGGTGTGGTTTTCTAGTGCATCTTTATTTCCCCCTGTTAAATCTACATTATCAGAGTATACGAACAGTTGGTTTAAGCCATTCAATGTTTGTCTCCTTTTATATGTAAACGCAAAGCTAAACAGGCACCACCGTTTTCCAGTCCTCTGCGAATCTCGAAATTCTTTGACATATTTTTTTCCTAATAATACTCTATTGATGGGGTCACTTAGACACATCATCACTAGTTGATTATATTTTTCGGAATTCCAAACTGTACCAGGATACTGTATTACTTTATCCTAAGATTTCTTGAAAACAATGAATTGTTGGTGAACAGTACCATTGCATTTCCATGTCATCTTTGGATTTGTCTCAAAGTGAATATCTGGTCCAACGTGGATCTATATATTCTAAATCCTCATTGGTGATATAAAATTAT
Organism: Lepisma saccharinum; assembly: GCA_022664845.1. Classification (NCBI taxonomy): domain Eukaryota; kingdom Metazoa; phylum Arthropoda; class Insecta; order Zygentoma; family Lepismatidae; genus Lepisma; species Lepisma saccharinum. The sequence continues at coordinate 26,636 of JAGDQP010024409.1, read as the reverse complement.
TTCATCTCCGTAGACACTTAAACATGTTAGCAGTATATTACTTAATGCTTTGTAATATGTTGGCAGTTACGATACTCCGCGGAAACAACTACAGTCTTATTTATTCATTTCTTTGCTAATTTGAACTATTAATGAGGTTTTACATTCGTTTGGAAGATCCCCGTATGTTCATATACAATTATCAATTTATGTAGTTCCTTGGTCAGTGCGTACTTCGGCTCAATTACTGTCTATTCCTTTTGACTTGAAATTTTAAATCTTTTTTATCGACATTTAAACCTCGATTATCTTAGATTCGGATAACCAATTCTGGGGTTTAGATTTCCAGTTCCTACGTTTTGTTCTCGATTTTGTACAATACGAAGTTTGACTAAACATCTTTTCCCCAAATCGATATGTTTTGTCGCGTCTGCATGAAGATAAAATCTCACGTCCGTTGGTAACTTTTGCTTAACCAGTTTAACGCTCTGAATTGATCTCGTTTTAATATTTTTCTTACCGCTTTCCTCTATCACCTGAATCTTCTGCGTCACATATTCTCGCTTTTTTTCGAATCTGCGTGATGGGTTGCGTTTCTCCTTACTACAGTGGTTGATACTTGACTCGCTTGTATTACCTAGTCAGCGTCCCTTTCCTTGTTTTCATTCCTCATGAAATGTTTAGCATTTTGCATCAAACCAGATTTTTTTCAGTGCTTTTTCTCTCCTAGTTGTTGTTTCGCTGCATCGTTCACTGTATCACAAACTGCCTCCCACATCCTAATTACATCAATCCGATTATAATATCATCTTTATTATCCCTCGAGTCAACTACTATTTCAAACCTATATGAGATTTTTATTTGGTACTTTGTTTTACGCTTGGATGATCTAGTCGTTTATGTTCCAATTTCAGTTTCTTTTATTATTATCTATTTCCTTTCACGATACGTAACTTGTCCCTTTCTTCTGTGATCACTAACTGACGGTCGGTGTCACTGTTCTCACTTTGTAAAGTCTAACGTTCATTCTGTAGGAGTATTTTTGTCTATTTTCTAATGGGTTATCGACGTGGTTGAGCGTTTCGTAGTAGTCATGAAATATATACATGTATACGTGTGTTCTAAGCAGGTAATATTTACTAGTTGATTTTCAAGATAGCGAAAAATATCGGTCTTTCTCCATTCTTGTTGTTAGTTTCTTCAATGCTTGAGATCTACATTTTGTCTCTACCTTTGGTAAAATTTTGGTAAACTTTATTTTTATATAGGCCAGTCTAGTAACTTTGGATTTCGGTCCGTCACAATTCTCCCTTTAGCCACTAAAATTCACACCATTGCCCCTTCCGGGACTCGAACCTGAGATATTCGAGTCGTTGGTCTACCGCCGTAGACCGCACAGCTAAACTTTGGGCTTGTCTGTACCTACCTTAGGGCTGAAAACACCAAACACAATTTAATTCTTATACTACGCTAATTACGCTTATACTACGCTTATACTACGTTTGTTGCTAGTTGCATTACTAATGTCATGGATAGTACACGAAACAAGGAACAACTTGTGGATGTCATTCAATGTCCTTTCTCCTTCTGCTATTCTTTGGACTCCTCTGCTTCCATTGGCGATTTCTGTTTTGTAACTACCTGCTGTTATAGTGTGTTCATTTTGTGCATCTAAGAATTAACTGAAAATAATGTTTATTTTGCTTAGAGAGAGAGAATGATGTCAAACGTTTGGGTTTGTGGTTGATGAAGGAAGGAAGTGGAAGCATATCATTAGACAAAAATGAAGGGAAAAATGTCTTGGATAAGCAAACATACGGTAAATGGAAAACGCAGATTTATCCAACTCTCCTCTCCCCTCTCCATGAAATGTATAATTGTATCAGAAGACTGATAGGAATTGTATTTCAACAATTCTCAAGCCCTGTTCTTAAGCGAGCATTGGTTTTAATTTTCATGTTTAAAATAGTGATTAGTTAGAGATTATTTCAATTAACAAATATCGTGTTCTCTCCTTTTTCTAGAGTTTCCAACCATAAGAGAATTATGCACTTTCTTATGCTCTTTACCTTTGCTTTGGATGTGTTGTTCTTCGTTGCACTTAGCGTTCTTCCTCAATATCTATATTATACAAGTATTTTTGTTGTAAATATTAACACTTTACATTAATTCCCGTGATCGTAAAGTAACTGCTAATTCCAACATTATAACATGCAAACATTAAAGAAAGATTGTACAGAAGATTGTAAAGGAACTCCGCATCAATGTTATTCATTTTTACACGTACAAGTTTAAACTTTCAATCTAATCACTTTGGGGTTCCATTTTTCTTTTAGAAAACCCTATTTTGAGATAAAAATGCACTAAAATAAATTTAATGTGGATTGCAATTTGGTCTTCATATGAAATCGTTACCTATACCACTAAACTATAAAATAATAATAACCTCTGGCATGACAAACCGAAAGGTACTGAGCCTTCCCAAACGTCATCTGTCCACTGTTGGTGGAACTGCTCCACCTGAGTGACAACTGTGTGGTCAACACTATGCGTATCTGACCACGAACAAGCGTATCAGAGGCTTTCTAGACATAGTGTGGCCGTCACCTCCTTATTCGTGTGACTCCCTAGTTTGCCTCATGACGCTGGGTGGACGCAGAAAAGTGGGACTCCAGCAGGGGATTGAACCTGGGACCAGGCGGGCATGAGTTCAACGCTCTAACCACTAGAATATGGAGGCCCTTCAAATGGACTATACGACATGAAATATGACATACGGATGAATGATTTGATAGTAGGGGAACCAAACTCCGGTCACTCCATGCCGTGTAAGGCGATACCAATTATTCAAAGCTGACGTTTCATCTTAGGGTACTGTTTCTTAAAGAGAATTTCACTGAAGAGATATTTTTCACTTTCACGGAGGGAAAGTATTTTTCATACAAACGAGGGTATTTCAAGAATGTTTTTATACCTTTTCACCAGCCAATTAGAATGTACCGTGGTAGTTTTCACGGTCTGCAGAGCTGTATGATCTCAGTCGAACAAAATAAGCCTGCATCTGTTTGTACAATTTTCTTTCGTTAGATATCTTAGAGACTTCAGTGTCAAAATTAGTCGATAAGAGAAAGCGTTTTAGAGATGTATTTTTTTTATATAAAGTTGCGGTTCAAATATCAGGAACTAAGCCACGTGTAACTCTGGCGAAATCTAAAATCAGGAAAATTACATCAGGTTAATTGACATCATAGTGGTGCAGCATGTTGATCTTTTATTTTGAGCATTTTAAGATATACAATGTTGTAAAAATATGCTCCGTATAATAACGATGTACAAGGAAAAGGAAAATGTTGTCCCTTCTTGTCCTGCCAAAACAATCAAGTTTAAAATGTTTGAAATCTAATTACACGAAATCGTTGCAAAATGTTCTTTTTATATAGTTTCTGGATTCACTTAAACTATATTTGAAGGGAAATATGATACTATTATATGATATGTTTGCTTTTCGAACGTAAAGTCTTCAAAGCACTATATTTCATGACCTCGGAATATCCGAAATGCTAATGCGCTCGCTTTTTGTGCGGCTGATTGCAGGCTCAATTTCCGCCGGGATCATTAGACGAAGTAGTTTGGAATGTCGTCTTCTACTGTTAAATGTAACCCTTTATTCATACTCGTTAATACATTCCTTGAAATGTTTCAACATCAATCTGGCAATAAAATCAAACTACTTTACATTTTACGTGTTAATGAGCTACTCTATATAAAAGGGTTAGAACATTCATTAAGTTATATGCAGGAATAATATTATGTATACAGGATATAAGACACGCGCAAAATTGTTTTCTCCCAACCATGCATGTAGAGAGATAAAGTGTCTACATGCATTCTAGAGAAAACGTAAAACAGGAAGAATGATGTTTCATACTCTTTAATTTCCCTACCAGTATTCTTAATTTAATTGTTTGTTCCTCTGAGAATCCACTTGTCCATTCTAATGACTATTTTCAGTCGTTAAGTGAAAGATTTAATTATAGATGTGGTAGCAACGAAGTTGTAAACATGATGAACTGAGAAGAATGTTATAATAAACTGTATGAAATGTGACCAACCATTACGCATGTTAAAAAGGATGATACTGATATATTGACCACATGTATGGCTATCGTAAAGTAGGCTTACATGTTTAATTTATCAGATATCTTCTTTATAGTGTATGACCTGCAGGGCACATAGGGTACATTATCTAACTCTCAGGAGTTGTTGTAACTAGCGAAAGTTCTTTGATCAGTTCTGAATGATGTGACTCATTTATCTGCTACATGACATCACGTCCTGTGTGTGTGAGCCCTTTCCAGTTTCTTATTTTGTACGATGCAGTATTAACAGTGATAATTAACAGCAGTATTAACAGCGATAGGAATGGAGTTGATTCCTAGACTAACAAGAGAGAGACACACGATAAAATAAACATAAAGTGGAGAAGATGTAACGAAGTTTTTAGCTCAAGAGGTTGAACCAAAAGAAGTTAAAAACGTTATTAATGTAAATTAAGAATCGTTAGTTCCGTGTTAAACGACACATATACGCATAATTTACCCTAGTTTAAAGAAGGAAAGGAAAATTCTGTATTGATGAGGGTTTATTCGTGTGGTTCGGAAAAGTATTTGAACTGGACGGTTATACAACCAACTTGGTAGCAATTTATTTGATTATCTTCTACCCACACTTCAGGTAGTTGCGTTAAAATAAATTGACATGTTGACATGAGGAGCAAGATGAGCGATGTGTAATATATATTTCGTATCCCTGTATCCCCTTTCATTTATAAAGCCAAAGCCCATCTCTGTGTTCTCTTGTAAGAAGGAATCGCCTTTATTTTCTCTAGATGGAAAACGCCTTAACTTTCTTTAAACATTTATTCGTCATGACGTTTTTGCAGCCGCAAAGACTGGAAGAATAAACACTTTAGAGTATTTACACTTGGTGTTATCCTAGTAGTTGGCTGATTATATTCACGAAAGCTTAGAATAACATAATTTATGAGGTATACATCAGCATAAATGGAATGTTTTGGATCTCTGTAAATAGCAAGGCATTTGGCAATATAGAAACAATATTGTCTTCCCGGATATTCTTTTAACTGAATATTTCCAATTTTTTTTTTTATTTAAGCCTGTCAAAAACACAGGACAATGCTTTATCGTACTTTCAACCAATTCTTCTCCTGTATATTAGTTCTCAATCTAGTAGGACTGATTCTTTCTTTATGTCCTAATTTAATAATAGTTAATGCTGTGATATCAACGTAAAATACAAAAATGGAATATTCCATTTTCATCTTCTTACAGAACCAAACATTATACTCAAACCCAAAGGGAATTACCCCAATTATATACGCATGTTATCCAAATCCGAGCGTTAATTTCATATCTGCAAAATTTTCTGTAGGGGGTTACTGAATATAGCAAAGAACGCTATATTTCTTTTTATCATAGTCTACTTGTTCTCGAGCCAACATTCAATATTACATAACGCCATTTGTGGTTTCGAGTTAAACCAATTAGAATCTCAGCCCTCAATAATGGCTACAAGTAATACATTGTTGTAGTATAAGTTTTAAAGTGCATGTCTGTAGGATAATGTTATCATCAAAATCATTTGTGTTATACCTATATCAGAAAACCTTTCAAGAAAACAACTATTCATACATTGATACCTGTCTTCACGTGCGATGATACTTCTGTCTGCCTATTAGTTCCACGTGCTCCTCTATGGCTTATTCTTCATGATTCATACATACTTTTCATTGCATCTTTAGTAAAGGATTCAAAAGTACTAATCAGTTACATTGTCGTTTTAGTATTACTTTCAGTATTATTTTATTTTAATATTGTACTCACAATGATTCCAACTCTGAAACTTTCTTACCAACACATTATTTTTATATATCTCTCCAGATCTATGTTGATATTCTTATATTTTCTATTTTTCGTTGGTAGAACACACAACTCTGCGTTGTATAACAAAATGCTCCCTGCAAGGTGTTCAAACTGTCTTTCTATAAATTTTTCACGACCTTTCAAAAACAAATATAGATAACGAGCAGATCTTTCGCCATTGTTTCGCGGGCGATTACTAAAATCAAAACAAGAAAATAGTTCATATGTCGAAATCCCATTTGGGTTTCCGAAACAGAGTTTCCGACCTCGAACCCTAAATCAACTCCATTAACAGGTAAATAATATTAATATTTAACGATTCACTAAATATAATGTAAATTTCGGGAAATAATGTTTTTATCAGTAGTAGTTTTGTAAAATGTTAATCAATTTGTTTCCTTGTGTTCTAAACCTGGTATACAGTTTTATTTTCCTGAGTTGCCAAACGACGGTCTATGGACATTTTGTATTATTTAGGGATGATTAGAATTATATGTGAAACATACAATGCAAGGTTTCGAACGGTAAAACAATGAATGAGATGATAATATTATCGTTATTATCGATATAATGTTTATAATATCGGTTTTTCATATTTTACACGGTTATAATTTACCCAGTTTATCTTTATAGAAGATTTGCAACTCTTCGCTCTGTGTTTTATATATGATTACTAAGAGATGTTAAATACCTAAGAAATCAAAGTACTGTGATATATAACGGACAACTATATACCTGATTGACAACACTGGCAAGTGGATACGAAGCATTTTAATTTGTAATAATTGCAGTCTAGTTATAAATACCGGTTCCCAAAATACTACACTTTACCTTTCCTGCATCGTTTATGATTTATCGAGAAGTATTTCTTCTATTAACTATTGTAAGGTGTATTGTTTGGACTCCAACTTGGAAACCATGTATTTCGGAAACCAATGGAAATTCAACACGAACAAAATATGAGTATTTCTTGTTTTGATATTAGTAATGAACTTTAGGGGCAGCTGTGTCTCAGTTGGTAGCTCGCTCACTTCTGGTGGCTGAGGTCGTAAGTTTGATCCCTCCTCATTCTATGTTGACATTGTGGTAGACAAGCACTGTGTGAGTTTATTTTCTCGCAGTTCTCCCGTTTCATCCCACTTTCTTCATTCCACCATTTCATCCCATCATCATTCATTACTCCTTAGTTAGAGTTGCCTAAAGGCCACAAAATCAATTCTAATTGAAAAATTATCACCTTCGAAAGTTTGACCTATCTTTTAGATATACATTGTACATTGTCGTCTTTAAATATTCAAATGCCTTCTTTAAATATTCCAATTACATTTGATCTCTCATTTGGTTCAATAAATATTTTATGTACATTTAGTTTCTGACTCATTTTTGTGTATTTGGATATTCAAAATTTTGGGAAATTTTTAGTATTATTTCATTATTGTTTTATTATCCATTAGTCCGTAAGGGATTGTATAAAACCTTGTGCATGTGAATAAACGGAATATAGGAACATGTATAGGAAATTCGAGATCTGAATCATCAACCGACAATATACGGTTGAACTATTAATATCATAAATTTTCAGAGAAAGATCCATTGCAGAGAATATGGAATAAAAATTAATTTATATTACTTTACGAGTCATTCGAAGAATTATTATGTAAAATGAAGATCACGAGCATTCGCTGCGATAAAACTACGAATAATAAAAAGTTACTCATATGTATGCATATTAATTACTTATCATCGGAAACTAACAACACAGAATTAAGCACGTTTCTTCAATATAATTTCAGTAGAAGGTCAAAATATATTGTCTTTCAAAGTAAACATCCAAGAGAAGTATTCTCAAGCGTCTGATCCTTTAATGATTCAATTTACAGCAATCGAATATTACATATCCTCTTCTTTGATCCAACACGTCTACAAATTAGAGTAAAAGCACCTTATTCCGTTTCCATAATAGCGAAGGAATGATGCCAAGGTTAAACGTAAGCAGACATGCCAGATTCAATCACAATGAAACCTATTGCACCCGAAATCCAAGAGCGTAGCTTTTAGACATAACCTCAGTTTGACAATTGCTCTCCGTTATACTCTTCAATTCGTTATGATGCGACATTTTACAAGTCCAATCTCTTCTTGTGCTTAGCTGTTTTCCAAATTCTTATTTAAGACATAACTTATTGTTTTGAAAGACTGAATTTAACTGAAACTTTATAACAACTAATATTTGTGCTTAGTGTTCAAAGCAGTTGACATTGATCAGAACTATGTTACACCGAAGAGACATTAACAGTATTTACGTTGTGAAACGCTGATACTTTTCCACTAGAACTATTCCAAAGGTGCTATGTGTTTTTATGGGAAACATCAGCGAGACATTCATTAGTCCTCCCATTAGATCTAAAGGTAAGTTGAGAGATCTTGTAAAGTCTTGATTTTTGTTTAGTCATATCTCTGCATATAGTATATTTGAGTAATACAAATAATAACTGTAATAAAAGTTATAATTACTAATGATTCATGTATTTGCCTAGACTAGTTTTATCTAGCTATTGTGTTGAGAATTCGGCCGAGTTTTCGATAGGACTTTCCGATATTTCAATAAATACGTTTGTTTATCTTGGATTTGAATACCTCCCTCATTTATTAGTCGATACGAGAGTCTCAGATCGAGTCCTGACAGGTAGGATTTAGCGAATTAATGGGATTTGATACCTCTTGAGCCGACTCCACCTGTTACGCCTCCTCAACAAAAGTGCTCTCCATGAGACATCATTATTAACCCCTCTTTTTCTTTTCGGAAAATCCCCCGGGACCTTAGATAAGTCTCGCAATATGTTTACAGTTATTAGCTATATATAACTCCCCGATCGTGTTGCTAAGCTAGCTTATGTATACTTATCTGGCTTTCTCATAAACCAAAGTTTTGAAAATACATCTTCTCTACTCGAGTAGGTTTCAACTGCAGCAACAACTTGGTATACAACGAATCGAAATAAATTAACCCATATTTAACCCTAGTGTCATCCGATGTACGGGACAGAAATCTTCTGGCATGGCCAGATTTCGCCAGCTATTCTGTTGCAACCAGTACTTTAACAATAGAAACCAAGAAGTGTGTTTCGTTTTACGTTAACGAATATTTATGGTTCTGATAGTGATACAGTTAAAGAGTATGTTGGAAACATAATGAGATGTTCTGCTAAACTTGAAAATATTGGGAATCACTGGTTTAGTCGACACAGTAGCGAGATAAACTTAGTTGTTATAAAGTGTTGCTTTTCGCATCTTCTCTTGAGGTGAGCTTGTTCTTTACCTTTAAAGCTAATTATAAAATGATGTTTTATTGCCAGATATTAAAACAAAATAGTGTCATTTCATCTAAAGTATTATCAAGCATTTGAACGAAACATCAAACTTCATTTGGAAATCAAACTTCATTTGTAACTGATCCCTATGATATGAACTGCTAAAGCCATATTTTTTCAGATGTGAGAATGTTTCAATGCAACCTAATCTTAAGGTAAATAACTATATTTCCTACAGAAAAAAAGCTGTACACTTAAGAGGCAATGGAGACGGTAGCCGATAAAAGTCATCTGTGTGAAAGCTTATAATACTTACTATATCTGTATGTTGAACTGAAGGGGATTTTGTCTCACCTAGTTGCTAACTTTGTTGGATAGTTTTGTCATTTGTACACGGGCACGTTTTCTTTTGCTCCCCCCTTATAGCAATAATTGATTTGAAATTGTATTCGTTTCATCGCTATTTAGACATTTATTTATATTTAAAGGCACTGTCAAACAACTTTACTACTATTTTAATAATGTGTTTTAATCCAATAGGAAATATTTCTTTAAAAGCGATAGTTAGAACAGAAACAGGATAGTATCCCTGATAGCCATTTGCCTTAACGAACCGAGCTTTAAGCAGTTCAAAGATAGTGCATAGAAATTATTTGACGCATACGCCTCGTTCGTCTTTATAGATGTCTCCCATATTATAAGTAGTCATTAAATGATGAAGAATCGTTCGGAAGACAATACAATAAATGGGTGAAGCAAAATTCTGCTAGAATGGAACGCTATATTTTCGTTTGAAAGCGGTAAGACTCGTGATAAAAATATTGAATAACAATCTTGTCTAGCACATATGACACACTCTTGTGAACTACTCTAAAGGAATGAAAAACCGTTTTTCCGGTGCTGAAGATTAAATGACAACCGTAAAGCACTGGAATTAAATCTCAAAAGATCAAATTTTCTATGCGTTTCGAGAGTGTTTCGCAAAGAAAAAGCTACTCGTTTTAAGTTTAATGAAAATTTAATATTTCTTTACGAAAACAATTTCTCACCGAGAAAATAGTGAAAAATTTCACTTTTCTGATTTACTTTGAATTAAGCATAAAAGACTTACGTAATGCCATAAATTCACATACTAAAAAGATTTGGACCACCACACACACTAAAAAGTGTGGCATAAATGAGAAACAATGGAGGAATATAGAGAATGCCAATTAAAAGTACACGCAGGTAGCCAAAAAGGAAAAAAAACAGAACACGATATCACACCAAGAGATAGCACCACTGAAACTTGTAGTCCCGTTTATCGAAGCAGCCACTAGTAGTGTTGTAGTGTTGAATATCGAATAAACAACACGTCGTCGAACGAGAGTTATACTCGCGCAGTGGTGATAGATAGGTGATAGTGTGTGTGTAAACTCTTCCATGCAAAGTAAACCCATTCCCCCATTCGATCGCAACAGAATAATCACGTGTCAGTAACAAGGAATGGGGGAATTTTGTAGGATAATGTTGCAACAGCATAGAAATGCAGTGAGAACTTGCCAACGCTATCTGAAGACACAAGATTTGGAAGACAGCCCTCGTAGTGGCCGACAACGAGGAACTACATCCAATTAGGACCGGTTGATTTGTCGAAATCATTTAGACAATAGGACAAACATACAGCAAAACTTCCGGGACGCAACTGAAACTGGGTAATCACGTCAAAAGTCGCCGAGTTTTCTGCAATAAAATTGCCTCAGAGCTAGACGATTTTGGTGCCACCCTCAACAAAATAAGCAATTAGTTACGCATGAGCAAGGAAACATCATAAAGGAGATATTGTTAGTTGACCAAGGTTTCCTTCACCTTTGAGACCCTAATTTGTCTCACACTAAATGATAAAAGCAAACGTTTGTGAAAAGGCTCTGGCGATCCTGTATGCCTGTGCCATTTGGTATCTCACGTACAACAACATAGTTGATCTGTGACATTTTGGGCCGATACCATCCATGGCCGCAGCACTCTCCTTGTTCATGTAGAGGGAACGGTGACCAATGTGAACTATCGGGATTACATTGTAAGCTGTATGTTTAGCTTCTTCATGAGAACATTGGCCAGGAATTTGTTTTGCAGGATGATAATGCTCGTCCGCATAGTGCTGCCATTATCAATCAGTACATTAGAAAATGGACTGGTCTGCGATGCTCTTGACATATATATTCAATTGAGTATGCTCGAGACATGCAAAACAAGCTATTAGACAGTACACACCATCCCCAACATCAATTCAAGATCTTTGAAGAATTTGATATGTACTCAGATATGGTTAAGTCCCAATCTATATGAATTGTGCACTCTTTGGGCACTTTTTGTCTTCTTCACCCAAAATGTGAAGTCGGCGCCGACCACCACGTAATGTTCCTTTCAGTTTTGAATTGGTAGAGTCAAAGATACTCGGGAGTGGTTTTAGCTCTTAACCATTTATTTATATAAAAGAACAAAGTTAATAAAATTGCCATCCCGAAGAATACTGTTTACAAGTTATTTCAAGTATGGGCGGTTACAAAGATATCTATTCTATGGAGTGATCAGATAGAGGTTGTGGTAAATAAGAATACACCAGTTCCTTAGCAAACTTCGTGTCGGGTAGTTGTACCAGTTCCGTGGCAAACTGCGTACAGGAGAAATATTAAGGTAAGAGTACACACCAGTTCTTTAGCAAGCTATGTGTGCGGATGATACAAATTCCTTAGCAAACTGGGTACGAGAGATGTTCCAGTTCCTTAGCAAACTGCGAACGGGTGAAGGAGAGAAGCCTACTACTCGGGGTTGAATGATGGCTCTTGCTGGGTTCAGGTCTCGTTTAAAGGTGATTGTAAGGGTGGCTCCATCATGTGCTAGTTTGTGGAGTTGACCATTGTCTGCTCCAATGTATGTCAAAACATGTTTAATAACATAACCACATGTTTGTCCTATAAATATGTATGTTTGTTTATGCAATGTCCACGTGCTCGTAATACACGATGGTCATTTCGATAAATTGATTTGCTTGAGAACAATAATGTTATCTCTTTTTATCTTTACATATTGAAATTTCATTTGACATTTACATGTATACATGCTGCATTTGGGAGGTCCTGGGTTCCATCCCAGCGCCCGAACATCCTGACTCAGGGTTTTCCCTTTGTCATACCAGGCAAATACCGGGATGAAACTTCCAACATAGTCCATGGCCGACATCCTGACGAATCCTTTCTCCTCCCCTACCCAAACCTGAGCCTCAGATGCCTAAATATTATCAATAAAAAATCAAATTAAATTTATACATCTTCCCTCAATTCTGTTTCAGTTAGATGGTGCAATGCCTGTTTTGATATGTGTAGTTGCATATACTCAGTAATAAATATTGCAGTGAATAAAATAAAGTAAGAATAAGGTAAAAATCTCGGCACATATGCAAATTTAAGAGGGGACATACCTGAGAAGCTGTTACAATTGAATTCCCTAGATCCATCAATTAAAATAATTATAAGTGTAGCCAGAGAATATATGGGATAACAGATAATCCGATTTATAACACTGTTTTAATGATCCGATTATAATGTCCAGTATCTTGCTGCTTAAAACTGATCAAAAGTCAGTTTTTAATCATAACACCATAGTTTCTCTGTGGCGTAAACCTTGCCTAATATATAAATCGGAAAGTAGGTGATAGGCTAGGTAGAGTAGGGTACCTGAAGTATAACCCATATTTTTTTTAATGTAGTATATAGGCCAAGGAAGGTAGGCTTTTATATTGGACTAATTAAATGAAGGTGAATTTCTCAGTATCGGTATTTCAAAACAAACCTTAAAACATACTAAAAGTCTCCATCGATCCCACGCCGGCTTTAGTTTCAAAATGGCGTCTAAAGATGACAGCGCGAGAATTTGCTACGCTTTGCCATTTTCTCCTATAACTTGAACGAATACACTTGAATTTCCACTTTCTAAATGCCAACTTACACGTAGTGGAATGGGTTACTAGCTTTTAATAATTAAGATATACATTTTCATCGGAGAAAAGTATCTTCTTTTTATTTTTATTTTCTTCACTATTTTAAATTCTACGTCCTTATCTTTAATTAAAAGATTTATGTCCATGAAGGAATAAATGTATTGAATTTTTGCAATTGATTATTGCATTGAAATGTGGTTATTTTTTAATTATTCTTTATTCTTGGTAAGCTGAAATAAGTTTAAAAAAAATCAACGTCAAATTAAAGAGAGTTGTATTTCTGTTCACGTTCTGCTACCTTTGTTGGGAACCCTTGCATTTCCATCTTCCTCCCTCGTTGCCAATATTCTTAGTTTACGCTCGGTCTGCATGCAACTGAGAGTGATTTGAGCATTAAATTGTACCAGCTAAAGAGAATATATGTTCAGCTTGTAGTGGTTTGTATCAGTGATGACTGAAGGCGTTCCGTTTTGTGTCGTTAGTTTGACAGCAACGATAGTTCTATTTCGTAGAGGAGCGAATCCAACTGTGTATCATTTGTGGAAATACTTTGGCAAGTTCTGGGCATATTATACAAGTCACTGGTCATATAATCACATAGTGATCCTCTTCGTGATCGTCTTCTATCATATATGCCCAGTTACAGGCTCAAAGATCGTTGGGAGAGAACCTTTACATGTGAGTCATGTGGATGAAATTAGACTCCAAGAATTTAATACGCTCAATTGAACATATCGATAATAACGGTGAGTGTCAATATTTCCTTGGTAATCTGCGGAAGTTAATAGACACAATCGTTAGAGGAAATGTTGGTACCTCTGACAAGCAGTAGAAGCGAATGCTTATTCGTCACTTTAGAGAGGGATTGCTCATAACAAAAGGCCTGACTTCATCTCGTAAAGAAGAAATATTTACGTTCAAATGTCATGCCATTAATTTGCTGCATCAAATATGGTACACTAATAAAAAATAATGAATTAGAAGAACATCTACAAATCGTGCAAGAAACAGCAAAAATTATTAGATAATATATCCGAATTCAACCGTAGAATATTGAGTACTACACATCTCTCGATGAACAAAAAGTGAGTGGTGTTGAACTGGTTCCTCAATTCCTGAAACATTTGATTCGAGAATTACAAAGACGAAGAACCATGATAACAGTGTAGCGGCCAACCGTAGGCGTTTGGTGATAGCTCAGCTTATTATTTTAAATTGTCAACCTAGTTATCATGTATTGCTCTCCTGAAACTAGCAATAGGCGTGCACTGCCTGCGTGCAGATAACTGATAGATATTTTGACTAGTATCGGAATAAGTGTATTATACCAAGAGATAAGGCGATACAAATATTCAAGAATAAGTGCACAGGAACCCACAAAATATATAGTTTAATTTATTATGTTCGCGTTTGAAACTACAGATATTAATACAAGTCACTTGGTGGTCACAATACTTTTAAAAGTATGGAATGAATGAAAGTGTGCATACCCCTAGAAGTAGTTGAATGAACTGAAATTCTCAGAATCATTGAAGTTACCAAATCTGATCATGTTGGTAGTCTTTGCAAAGGGGCTATATACGCCTACAAAAGGTAACTAATGTGGGAATGACGAATTTGGTAAGGAAGGATGTATTATTGCTCTATTGAAAATGTTGAGTTTCTGGACAATATATGGTTAAATATTCATTTCTTAATTGCCTTTAATTCCTATATGGAGAGGATTTATGCATATCTGGACAGCAAATAGTTCTCCTGGTAACAGAGTCAAGTGCAAGCACTACCTTTCATAACTCTTGATACTTCAAATGTGAATACCATATACACCGCCTTGTCTATACTATGCTTAGAAGTAGTAATGGGAAAGTGGTAGCACAAGTGTACGCAAACGCATCGAGATATCACATGTTAAGTGAACATGTTTTCACTCGCGTTCTTAGAGCTCATATATTGATGTTTTTAGTTAGCACTGTGAGAGTGAGTATAAATTTATGGCAGAAAGAGAAATGTAAGTCACGGATGAATTGGAAGATACTGTGGAAGAGAATCTGAAGCAGTTTTTTCAAAAGAGAAATTTGATGAACTAACGGACGTTCAAGGTTTCCAAATACTTTTATCTAAACATGAAGAGGACATGACCTAAATTGCACTGAGAAATTATGGATACAGTATATGGATCAAATGAAATTATTATTGATGTTTATAAGAGCAGAAGGGCCGGAAAATTGACTTCTTCACTTGTATGCTGTCTAAAATATGTTTCCATTTCTTTCGAAGCTTCAAACTTCAAACTTAGTAAAAAACATAACGATTTAGTTCGTTGTTTGACTTTTTAATGGTAAATATCAAGACATTTAAATTATGGTGGCTACAGGAGAAAATTTCTTAGTTGTATAAGTAAGGCGATAATATTTATTCCCTTCGATACAGAATCTGTAAAGGAAGCCTTGGGTGACTTTCATTGTTATCAACTTGATCTTTCGAATCTACCTCCAATGTGTGCAATTGAAACAACATTCAGTAAGATCATACCTTCAAATCCAGTTTTGGTTTGGAAATAAGCTGAAACGAACAGAATGGTGTTGGTACGTGAAAAATAAAAACATTTTCCCTGTATTAACAACTTATCAGCGGTGCGTGATGAGCTATTCAACATAATTAGTTGACAATGTAGTTCGTAGTGATTGTTCCAGAAGATGTAAATGCAAAAAAAAATAGCTTATTCTGTAAGGAATGTTGCAGAAACTGCTGTGGAATGACCTGCATTAATACCCAATAAGTAACTTGTGATGAACCAGAATAACTTGTCGACAATGTAGATGATGTAATATAAACATTTGATACTGCACACAATATTGGGGTAATACTATAAAAAATTAAAACGTATAATGAATTATTGTATCATATCTATTCAAAATAAGTACATCATAGTTTCAAATTGTTTTAAAGTTATAATTTATTATCTACAACTTGCGTATAACACATTTATATTTATAATAATAAAAATAATAATAAAATTGAAAAATAAAGATAGTTTTCTTCGATGAAAATGTATTTTTAAAATCTAGCATAATTTAATTATTAATTACCCATTCTACTATGAGTAAATTGTCATTTAGAAAATGAGAAATGCTTATGTATTTGTTGAAGTTATGCGAGAAAATGTCAAAACGAACACATTTTCGCGCCGCCATCTTTAGACATTGTTTCGAAAGTGACGTCGACGCTTTAATTTTATTAGTCCAATACGATCCTTATATTTTGTTTATATTTCTTTGACTATCATTACAGTCCACAGTTGGTAGATGGTGTTTCTACAGGATACCCCATCTGCATTCATATCTCAAAATCCCTATGATAAGGAAACAGTAGCTAACCTTGAGTATAACGCAACAAATGGTAATCGTTAGTAGCAGAGAATAGTCACTATTTTATACAGTTAATTAGGTATGTTTAATCAATACTTCTGATAATATAATTTTCTATTCACAGTACTTACATTTTTGTACATTATTACATTCACCCACCACTACTTCATTCTAAACCTACAAAGTTTCAATCTATTATAATATTTTTGATTAACGGAATGGATTTATTTTACTAATCTGGCTTACACTACACAACATATTATTGTGGCTTTATACTTCTTCATATTGACATTGTTAAATATTATTTGTATAACCTTATAAATCATCTATAAAATAATGCCTTACTATGTTTACGATTTCTTGTATGTTTTGGACTAGTGTTTCTTCCGTTTATACCTTTTACCATAGGAGTTGGTATATAAACACATTTAAGGGGATATAATTAGTGTTAATATATTAAGAGGAATATTAATTAGATTTTATTGTAGACAATGTACAAGAATGGCGAATGCTCATGACAATTACTTTCGATTTAGCTTTAGTATTGATTGTAATCCTAATGTCATTTATGTCGATGGCCACATTGAAGACGGATACATAAAGGATTTTGAATACAATAGTGTAATACTATTATTATATCAACTTCATGCAAATACAAATATAATAATTGGCAACAAGCTAAACGTTCGAACCCACGAGGGATTGTAGAATATGGCTAATACACAGTTAGCATTTCATTTATTTGAACCCAATGATGAGAGTATAGAACAATATTTAGAACGTTTCCAGTTATACTGCGTGATACATGAAGTGACTGAAGAAAGAAAAGCTGCTTTTTAATGACATCCATAGATTCTGACCATTTGAGTATATGATCAAATTCGAGGTTTTGTAGTATTAGGAGAAGTGAGCCAATTGTTTTATCACGACAGTTATTTGCTGTTAAAACTAACATCATGACAGGAAGGTATATATTTCATAGGGTATGCCTACATCGTGATAAAACATGTATATTTAAGCTTTGAAAACAGAGATTAACAAATGCAGTTTTGATCTTTTCTTTGAAGAAGCTTTAAGAACGCTGTTCATATATGGAATAACTGAGAACTTACTTAGGAAAAACCATTAGCCACTAATCCTTCTCACACTTATGAAAGAGCGACTGAGTTAGCAATACAACATGAAATAATTGATATGGATAGCAAAGTGTTAGCAGGACAGACAAGTCATATATTAGTTCAAGCAGCTGAAGTGAATTGGATTCAGGAGAAATCTTCATCAAGAAAGAGAGACAAAACGCCAGGGAAGTCTAAGTCCATGATGAATGCTTGTAAATTTTTTTAATATAATCAAAGAAGGAGCAACTGCCAGCGTATGGTAAGTTGTGGTCGTTTTGTGACGAGAAAAAACATTTTCAGGTTTAGTGCTTTCACAAATACTGGAACAAAGTTGGATCAAGTGCTGAGAGTTGATACCGACGGAATATCTTAAATAGAACTCGATGGTCGACTAGAGAATATTAGGGACCTAAATCGATTCCACAGGAAAATTATAAAGAGATGAATCAGAGAGTGTGTGAATATTAACAAACACTTAGACTGCCAGAACACTTTAATGGTACAATGGATTATTGATGAGATGTATTGAATTTAACCAAGGGAACGGGTGCAGTGTTAAAGATTAATGAATTAAATGTTATTGTGAATGACAATGGATAACTATGGCGAATTCTCATGCTTAACTACTTTTGATTCAGTTTTATTGTTGATTGGGATCCTGATTTTATTTATGTTGATGACCACATTGATGACGGATATATAAAGCCTTTGGAATACGATATTGGGATAGTATTGTTATTATTTTTTTTCATGTATTTTTATAAATGAGAACTCTTTGAAAATTTACCACGTTTGTCACCAGACGGAAAGATTGCTTGGTTTGCGCGTTTTGGTATTACTTGGTAGAAATCCTCTTTGGAAAGCTCAAATGGACTTCCAGACCGTCACCATCGAAATGTCGAAACCATCCACTACTGTTGTCAACTATTGTCAGTTCCATTTTCACCATGTATTTGCCGAAGGTTGCGACTGGCTGAAGTGGTATTAGTGCCTTAATCAAATTCAGAAACGAACCAGTGTTTCACATTCTCCTTATCGGTCTCCATTTAACGGGCACGGTGTACTGTCTCTGTCGGCTCGTCCACACTCAGTGCCTGCTTATGTGGATACACTTATGATCCTACAATTGTGTAGTTCTGATGCACTGGCAATGTCACCTCTGAATTCAGTACTTCGATAACGTCTGGCATGTCAAAATGATTTTATTTTGAATTTTTATTTAAGGTGTTTTGGCAACAATTTGCTAAGGTCAAAACGTATGAAAGTTTCGCACTTACCCAATACTGAATTGTTTTTTGTAAATTATTTTACTATTTTTTGAAAATATAATGTGGTATTATAGTGATATATCTTTTACCTATAGCATCAAATATATCTAACATAATACATGCTGAAAAGTGCGTTCTACAATAAACACTGATAACACTCATTGACATACTTTAACGATAATTTTAAGTCTTTTCATCTCACAGTACATATCTTCGAAGCAAACGATGCCTTTAATTTCAGAATTACCTCCGATTTAATCTATCCCGTAAAAGTCAGGCGCGTCTTAATTAATGTCTTTAAAGTGGAAAACTCTATTATTTTTATATATTTCATGATTCGCTGATGTCTTAATAGTGATTATGAAAACAACTTGTCATGAATTTATTTATCTTTGATACTGTTTAAAGCAGAATTTAGATTATTTATGTTATTTAAGTTATTTATAATATTTTTTCTAGGTAATGCAAACAATTTCTTTTTACTTAATATATCATTCTTCCACGTGGCAAATAAGGCTAAACAAATCTACAAAATGATATAGAGTTGAAATTGAAGATAAATCATTTATAGGGTCCAACACATGTTTGACATATTTCTAGAGAAAAAATAAAATATTAGTACTGAATGAAAGCTAAGCTGAATTAGAATAATTAATATTACTTAGTAAGTTCCAGATATTACAGTTAAGTGAGATTTTTCACTTGGAAGTAAGATTACGAATCTTCTACAGTGTAAAAATAGATGTGAACACTCATTTTTCTGTTATAATGCGAAATACATAACGTCTACCCTTGAATTTCTTTTCGGATCAGGGATTGGATCGTGTCAATCCAAAGCCATGGTTGAAACCATAATACCAACGAATCTTGATCATTCAAAGCGTATGCATGCTTCTGCTGGTGGTTGGCTTTTATTTATTTGTAATATTATTTGATTTAATTGTTTTAAAACCAAAATTGAGCGAAAGAGTAATGATTAAATAGTTCGATGAAACATGATTTCCTTGGGGTTAAGGGATAATAAAACAAGCGTTCCTTTCGAAATGGTTCCTTGTCCAAGCCCCATAAAAGTGTTGTCTCTTAAGTTTCACTTAGCAGTTTAGAACATGATTTTTGTTCACTGAGAATATATTGATATAATACTGAACATGCTCTGTACTTGTTTTTAAGAGATTTAGATGCCTCTTCTTTCGTATTGCTATCTACTTGGCCATGGAACCAGGAAATCTTGTAGAATATGTTGTTTATAGTCGTTTAGAAGAAACGGTAAACGACGATATTTTTCAAGTCTCTCGATGACCACGCTTCTGTTTTCGTTGCTAAGAAACTTTAGTATATTACATGTAGGTCTCGGTTTGTCCCTTTGACTTTTTTTTTCTACTAAACTTGTGTACTTCCTTGTGTTTTAATTCGATTGTTTCTTCTTATGTTTTTTTTTTAAAGAAAAACATTAAGTAAGAATGTCTCCCGAATAAAGTGTATTTAATACTTGACTGTAGTTAAGGATATTGTAACCAACGCTTAATATCAGATTATTGATTTTATTTTACTTTTAACTAAACATATTTAGTTAAAATCGGCCATAAAATATCTATAGCATAAGCTTGTAGGCCTTTCATATACTGCAAAATTAAAACTTCCGTAGTTTATGATTAGAATATCATAACCTGAAATGATATCATAAAAATTAGTCTAATGATTTGAGCAAGGAATTAATACAGTGTTTGTGCATCATCCGTCAAATCAAGTGTAAAGTAAATTGAATAAAAGTGTTTTACTGAAACTTGAAACTACGGGTATAGTATACTATTTGCTGATTACATAATTTAAAAATGATTAATATAAAGACTTTCTGAAGACGTGTTTGAAATATTAAATAGTAAAATAGTAAAACGATGTGCTGCAATTGAGATATAAAATGTTGTGAACATTTCGAAAACAAAGAGCAACACTGTTTGTGGCATCTTCCAGAGAAATGTTACACCAGAACATCTTTACAACAATCTGTGTCATCCATATCTTGCGTAGACTCGTAGAGCACATTTGAAGAAAAAATATTGCAAAAATGGGATCGATTTAAAATTCATATATTCGTTATCTGGGTATTTAATCACAGAACTAACAACATTGACGCTACAAATAACTCCATAGGAAAAATAAAATTAACATATGAATATTCTTTAAAATGCTCCTAGTGAAGTATAAACCTACACTCATTTCTTTCTGATGCTGTCTCTAATGTAGCTATACGTTAGATGTTGCTTTTCTAAAAGAAAGAGTGATGAAGTTTCTACTTTCCGCTCGTCTTTATATATGCTCCCCTCTCCCTCATAACAGAGGGTTTCACTGTCTTCTGTATGGCCACTGGAACCATGAAGATGCGAATGATATATATACCTTTTCAGTGCCGTAATTACCTTCATGCTAGTGTGTTGTTGAGATGACAATTTTCTCTCCCGGATTCTTTCTTTCTCTCTCTTTCTCTCTCTCTCTCTCTCTCTCTTTGCGTGTGAGTTTATGTATGATGTGTATAAACATATAGGAAATTTCGCAATGTTGTTTTGGTCGTGAGAGGAGCGCAGTGTTTTTTCTTCAGACGATTTCATTTGCAGGGGTCTTGTGGAGGCTTATGAAAATTGTACATAATGTATATCGACTCCAACGTACTAAAATTTAAAATAAAAATAATTCTACTTAAAAATATGTAGCACTTCTTAAGTTAACCTCAAAATAATATGAACAACTTATATAATGTGCTATTATATGAGCATTTAAGTATATATGTGTGTAATTCAACATCATATTCCATTAATTATATTGCTTGATTAATTTTTATAACTTAAAATCTCTCAATGATATCAGAAACATATATGACAAAACTTTAGATTTAGTACTTTCCAACACTGTCCGTATTCTTGTAACGCGTTAACATGACTCAATTGTCCCTGAGGATGCCTATCACCCTGCTTTATTAGCAGAATTCCTGTACTCCAAGCTAATAAAAAATGCAACAAAGTCACAATCAATGGATTACAACCTCTCCAAAGCCAATTATGAACAATCATATCGCTTTATTGAATCAGTTAATTAGGAAAGCGTATCTAATAGCTCAACTGTTGATGAAGCTGTTGATTCATACTATAATATATTATATGGTATTTTTTATAAACTTATACCGCGAAAGAGATGGAAATCAAATTATCCTGTCTGGTTTACAAATTTCATAATTAAACTGATCAGGAGAAAGGCATACCACCGTAGAAAATGGAAACAATCAATTGGGGTATCGTACGTATCATTATGATAAATTTAAGGAAATACGTGCTCTCACCAAAAGAGAGATAACCTCCGCTTATAAAACATATTTTCATAACTGCGAAAATAACATTTCAACCGAAAAGCTTCTGGACATACACCGTATATAAAAAATAAAGGACGTAAATCCGAATGCAATGCACTAAATTACGAAGGTCAACTTTTAAAGGATAAAAAAGCTATCGCAAAGGCATTCATGAAGAACTTCCAGGTGACATACAAAGTGTCAAAATATAACCTTAATACTCTTGCACAACACAATAGTTCTGAACTTTCAGATCAATTATCCCTTGAACAAGGTTGAACTGCAAGACGTAGAAAAAGCCATTAAAAACTGAAACCACGGACATCTCATGGACCTGATAAAATGCCACTCTATATTATCAAAGGTTGTTCGGAGATACTGAAATATCCACTACAAGTAATTTTCAATAAGTCACTAGCTACCTCCGAATTCCCTACTATCTTGCTGATATCTGTCCCATTCCCAAATCAGGTGGTATGAGTAATGATATTTAAAATTATCGTCCAATAGCTGTAATATCTGCACCAGCCAAAGTGTTCGAAATTTTTATACAAGAACAAATATATTCACATGTTCGCTCAGTAATTTCTCCCTTCCAACATGGCGTCTTACCAAATAAATCGACTGTAACTAATCTTGTTGAATTCACACATTTTTTGGCTACTCAAATAGACAATAAAGTTCAAGTTGACGTAATTTACACAGATTTTTCTAAAGCCTTCGATGTTATTTATCATGACATTCTTCTCTTAAACTTCTCATCGAACCTACGCAAGTCGATAGAATCTTATTTGTACCACCGAAAAAAACGTGTGCGTTATAAAAATATTACATCCGAGGAATTTGTTATAAATTATGGAGTGCAGCAGGGATCAAACCTAGGACCTCTCTTGTTTTTGTTATTTGTAAACTTCTTGCCGCAGATGATTTGAAGTCTATTGTAGCATTTCCTCTGAATTAGGTGCTTTCTCCTTACAAAATGACATCAATGTAGTCTCCAAGTGGTTCAAAACAAACATGTTGTTATTAAATATTTCAAAATGTAGTGTAATGACTTACACTAGAAAAAGGAACTATTTGGAATTTGAATACAGTATCAATGAAACACCACTGGTCCGAGTAGACTCTATCGCTGATCTTGGTGTAACCATAAAGTCCAACCTGTCATTTGATATACACATTAAGCGTATTATTGGTGACGCTTTTAGGAATCTCGGTTTCGTAATGAGACAAGGAAGTGACTTCTCGAATATTGATGTTTTAAAAACTTTGTATACCGCGTATGTTCAGTCCAAGTTAGAATATGATGCAGTACTATGGCATCCTAATACAAAGAAGAACACACGGAAATCGAAATTATACAATCTAAATTTGTTCGCTTTTTAGCATACAAAGAAATAGGATTATATCTTAAATTCGAAAACTACTTGGACCTAGTAAACAAGTACCCATTCTAGTCTATGGCAAATAGAAGAGTTAATTTTTACTATCTTTTCTACACAAACTAGTACATAGTAAAATTCATTCAGAAAAAATGTTATCCGAAATAAGGTTGCACGTTCCGCAAAAAGTTACTCGACCCCGTAATGCAGTCTTCGACCTCCCACCCCAAAGGACCAATGTATTAGATATATCGCCTATTAGGAGAATGTGCTCATTATATAATTGTATTCTTAACGCATGTCCAGGGTTAGACATATTTAATGTAAATACGAGTGAATTTCATTGTTATCTAAAGTAATGAATTGTTTTTACAGAATATCACCACAAAGCATCAAATATGAGTGTATATAGTATCTTGTAGAATGTATCATATGAACAATGAACACCTGTTGTGTTCGATAAATAAATAAATAAATACATTCAACTGTTGAGATTAATTAGTTCCAAGGAATGGTTGAAAATCAGCCCCCGAAAGCATGCTTGAAAGAAAAGCGGATGTGCGGCTGTCTTATCATTAGAGAAAGCGATAAAACGTCGTGTGGGAATTTATTTTGAATTAATCATAAAGATTTCATCTAACACAATAACACAAAATGGTTTACTGTCACGTGTGTTGAGGCAGAAAGAATATTGTTTGATACAAAATAGTTTCGATTGCTCGTTGATTATTCAGTTTTTATTGTTTGGAAGTTTTGTCAATTTCATTAACCTAATGCCCTAAATGAATGCAATGTGTTCGCGGAAAGTTGCTTCAAAAGCTTCTGATCGAATTTTGACAAGAGATATGATCAATGAGAGATATCTCAGACGGAGTGTATCATGAGCGTCTCTTTCCTGGAAAGACTGTGTGGCAATATTAAACTTTCAAATTATTTTCAACTAGAAGAAACATGGTTATACCAATCTACTTCATTTTAAAAATCATCTTCATATTATAACTTATGTAGTACAAGTACGGTATGAGGTCATTGACCATAGTAGAAGCTGGCAACATTATCTTTCGAGTACAGATTGTTAGACGTAACAGACCATGATAACATACATGGACACAGATCTAAGTTTTGTGGTTGTTACCTGTTCATCAATGCGTTTATTAAAATTTTGAAATTTTCATTAAATACCTTAAATATTTGACAACACAATTTGCATTTCATTTACAGATCTCAAACTATAGAAATATTATTCTTTGATCATTAAGGTATAAAAACAATTTACAGTAAAGTGGAGTACAATGATAAGAAACACTTATTCTGGCACTTCTGGGTTTTGATGTTCACTTATTTAATCGACAGTCATTGAGCTGTTATTACAAGAGGTCTTCCTACAGAAGAAACAACAAAAGGAGTCAAACAAAAAGGGTACATCAAAATGCAAATGAACAAACTACAAATTGCTTAAAATGAGGTAATGAATAAAATGTTCATCTTATTAAGTTTTGTTCCTCCTTTAATTCTCTTTCTCTAAGAGCCATTTTATAACTAATTTCCCCATTATAATACTGTCTCTTTCGGTACCTGCTAGAGAATTCTTGTGCCTTTGCAGTCCCATTTCACAGAAGTTTGATAGCAAAAAGTGAAAGAAAATGAAAAAGGAATTTCCATGGAAAGAAACTCAGAAGGAAAGAAAATAAAAGAAGACGTGGAAGGAAGAAGACGACAATAAAGTTATTACATGAACCATAGGATCTTTTGTGTGGAGAAATATACAATGGAGAAAAAGAATTTAGGTAAGGACGGAAGAAGATAAAAAAAATTCAAATGAGTTCAACTGGAAAATAAAATAGAGAGAACAAAGAGAAATAGTGAGTATGTGTTAGATGGAAAACTTATATATTTAATCCATAACAGGTTATACCTAGTTTCACCAAGGTAGGAGTAAAATTTTGCCATTAGTGCTTCAAATACATTCACAGATCAATGGCACTTATACCGTTCGCAAAGAGATTCACAAACTACACTAACATTTTATTGTTATTTTTCTTCATTTTACTTTCTCTTATTTATTTTTTCTTCTTCGTGGCAATCTTTGCCCCATCTTCTCTTCATGATATATAAATTCTATACAATTGCTATGATATAAAAAGGGAAGAAAATATTCCATTGTTGAATTTAAGAACCTGATTACTGACACTTAACTTATTGTTGCGCATAAATACTATGAGAAATATACTTGGTAAGAAATTTATGAGAAAAAGAAGTGACAATTCAGGTGAGCTAATAGAAAAGAGCAATGTCATTTTGCGACCAGGCTGCAGAAGACAGAAAATGAAAAAAAAAGTTACCAACCTTACACTGTATGTAGAAGATGTGCAAGAAATCTCTGCAAAATCATACTGAAACTCAAGAGCATTGCGGTTATTTGTCCTGTTCTATAGTTTTGATTTTTTTTAAATATATTTTGAGACTTTAAAAGCTGTTGATCGAACGTAAATCAAAATGTAAAGTGATTTAACTATAATATTGTTCTTAGTGTAGTTATAATTGTGTGAAATAGTTTAAATAATGCTAATTTGAATAAACATACGGTAGTTTTCCAAATAGTGACTTTGTTTAAGGATTGAGTGGGCAAATTTTGCCCCCGTTGGCACGCCATGTGAACAAACGAAGGATGGTACGTAATACAAGGGTTAAGAACTTTTAAAAACATTTCTGTAGTATTCAGGAGCAAGGCATCACCTAAAGAATCTAAATTTATTTATATATATATATATATATATATATAAGTTGAAATGATCGTCTTTTGAGCGTGTACTGTATACGAGGCTGGTATCGACTAGCAGTTTCAGAGAAGGCAGCGCGCGTTCGAGTTGGCTCCTGACTGTTGTAAACACCTTGTTATTTTAGAAGAAGGTCACAATGATATATCTATCTATCTATCTATCTATCTAT
>JAGDQP010024408.1:0-27989 GCA_022664845.1 Lepisma saccharinum | reverse complement strand
TAATAATAATAATAATACGGAACAAATCTGAAATAACCTAAAATGAAAGTAAATAGTTTGGCCCGCAGAATTTAAGGCCCAGTCGCAGTGGGTTTTCCCGCCTTTTTCGTTTTGCGTCAGTTATTCAAAATTCATTGTAGGTAAACAAAATTTAACTTTCACGGACCAAAGTTCTTTTCGTATTTCAATAATGAGTTCAATTAGTTTTAAGGAAATGTTAGTAATTACTTCAGGATTGTGTGCAGACACTTTTGGGACATTATTCTGCCCCAAAAGTGCCTGTACACAAACCTGAGGTAACTAGTAGCATTTCTTTAAAATTAATTGTACCCATTATTAGTCCATCACTCTAAATGAAACAGGAAAAAAAAAATCGGAGGATATTAATTTTATTCTTCAAACCGAGGAGAAAAAAAAATAATTAAAAACGGATTTAAAGAAACGTAAGTCGAGTCGTGTAATGTGAGCGATTTTTAAGCAGTAAAATCAACCTTAAGGGTGAAACTTTATATTAACTAAATGAGTTATCAGATGCATTTCCGTAGGTATTTTTACGTGTAGAACACAAAAATCCCCATGACAATGTTCGCAAATTGAATGTTTTTTAAAGCAGAAGAAAAATGGACTAACATGTAAAAAATAATAAATTTATTTTCCGATCCATATTTTTATTTTTACTTTTTAGTCCATTTTTCTTTGCTTAAAAAAGCGTGTTTTTTTAAAAATCCTTTTTTAATTATTACTTTTCTAGATTAAGAGCTTCGCACACCCAAATCCTAAAGTGTTCTGCAACCAGTCAAAACCCAACATCGTTGCAGGCTAGTATTTATTTTAGGATAAAGAAGTCCATATTAAATTATTATATTTTAAATAATTACAGTTAACTGGATTATTCTGTCGTATGTCTAATGATTAAATATTGTATTGTAATCGGAAGCAAGCAAGTTTACAAAATTTTTAAGAAATCGGATGATGAAAAGTGAGTTCAAAATCAATTACAAGATTTGTACCAGAGATGTGAAATATGATTACAGAGAAAGTTAATAAGAAGCGTGTAATAAAATATAGCCAGGGATAAATGCCTTGATCAAGGGAAAATGGAGTAAATGGTAACACTAAACTATACTCCTTCTTTTTAAAGAGAGGTCTGAATTTTGTTCTTACCTATCCCATTTTAACAGCATGTTGTTTATTATTATTATTATTATTTGCAAAAAAAAAATACATGTAAGATGGGTAGCCATTATTGTAGCGTTGCTCAACTCCAGATATAGAAACTTAATGAAACTATACAGTAGGTTAGACTGCTATTTAGTTAAGGTTTGCAAGTTGGCTTTTTATATGCCTTGTCACGTGTTAAAACTTGATAGGTGTCAATTAAGCGCAGTGGTTCGGTGCCAACTATAACAACAAAGTATATACACAGTCAAGAACGTAGAGAGTCAGGTCGTCCGTATAAAATTTGGGTCTATCTCAGCCCAACCTCCGCTTGTCTTCAGAGTGGTATTTGTAGAACTGAGGGGAACTAACTATTCCCCATCCTTGATTCTCGAGGTCTCCCCCTTTAGCGACCTCGATTTATTCCAGCTTTTTAATCTTGTGACTCGAATGACCTTGCAAGGTCTTTTGAAGTTTGTGCTTGTTAACAACTCTTCCCTTGAAACTTTTATGATCGTCATAACATCTCAAAAAGACTACATATCATGGTCATTATGCATTTCCTGGGAGATAGAAAGAATAGAAATGAGGAATTATTTAACTTACCATCCCAGTATTCGAGTAGTATTGCATTTGGAAAACAAAGAAAGATCCAAATAGGAATGATCTGAATTTGAGGATACAGAAATGTTGTAACCCACACTATAAAGTTGTTTAGAAAAAAAATACCACAAATTACAGATACATGTCGAATATAGTATTATTACCAACAAAATTATTGAAGGCACTTAGGGTGATATTTTGGCATATAAATCTTTGCTCCTTATATGAATTTAAATGCCAAAGAAACACAAAAATATTTTTTTTAAATGTATTTGTGGGTTACACAATTTCTGCACCAAATCCCTCATTTGTTCATGGTTCAATGACCATCAGATGACGATGCAATCGCTGATCCAACATGATTGATACATTTTTAGAATAAGATATGAGTTCAAAATTATCTTCAAAATGATAACAACGGAAATTTTCCGGAGAACGGAAGACGAAATTTTTTCCGGAAAACGGAAAATGTGATTTCCGGAAGCAGGAAAATTATTTTTCCGGAAATGGCCATCCCTAGAATATAATAAACGCATTTATACGCAAAGCGTACCTTTTTACTTACGTTTCTATTTCTTAGTGGAACAAAATGGTAACTGAGTACAGTTGTGAGTTATTGACCAATGAATGAGTCGTATTAGGAAGCAAAAATGACATTTTTATCTGCTCTTCAAAATAGATCTAAATGAGCTTACGAACTCAATGCATAACTTACATGAGAATCTTTCCCGGGGGCCATCTCTTGGTGCTCAGGTTCAATATTTTGATGAGTAAGACTACAAAGATGGGGGGGAACTATTTCGCCGCTCAAGAGTCACTTTCGTAATCTCTTTTTTTATTTTATTTGGGAACAAACATCTTCTCATTTGTCCACTAAATCTTATTCTCTTACGAATTCAGAAAGCGTTGTGGCTAGTATAGGTTACTACCGTGATGAAACGTAACAAGAATAAGAGGGTGAAATTACCCACTCAATTTGCAATACACTCATCTCGGGGAGAAGACTCGTCTAAGGGAGAAAGAAGATGATGACAAGACGATAAATGACCTGCATCTGCAAGGATGTATCAAAACCAATATAGACAAGATATGTATGATGCATCTTGGTTTTCTTTTCTACCTCTATCACTCACTTCTTCCACAGTGTTGCAAGACTCATGTAAGTTTCTTTACCTTCGGATATGAACTGAAGATAAAGAGTGTCTCGGTGTGTGGTTGACGACGAGTGTGTGTTTACAGTAGTGCGTTATTCATCCGGTTTGGCGTTCTAATCCCAATGAAAACAAGGATATTTCTGTTAGGCGAGTCAAAATGAGTAAAAGTAATGTTATAAATATAGCCTATTCAATAACATAGAGGTTCTGACGGTCCTGGGTAAAAGTATCAGGAGTTGTTATCCTGGCTGAGCCTTTCTCTGGTGAAAACAGGACGATGTTTGCATTGTACAATCAGAATCATAGAAATAGGCCAATTGGTAGATTTTCTAGTTCCAAAAGTTATGTAATGTGGTAATACTCTACTTATAATCAATTTACAAATAGACTTAACATTTCATATGTTCTGCTTGCTCTAACGTTTCGGAGCTGCTGGACTTTGTTACCAGTTGGACTTAGAAATTTCTTCAATCGACCATTTTACTCGAATCTTAGTGTATCTTTCAGCACTAAATTGTAATAATGTAAGTTTTAATTTCCAGCATGTATTTTTAAACCAAATGGTATATATATCATCGCATTTAAGCATGTGTATGAAAATAATGTTAAAATCACAAGAAAGTTCTGAAGATAATGAAAGGGTAACAGAATGCTTTGCCTTGTTCCAATACGTTTCTGAATAAGTCAGTACCTCGATGGTTGTGTGGAGTCACCGTTCACCGTTCACCGTTCACCGTTCACCGTTCATGAGGTTTCTGGGGCGAACCCGGGTCATAGATGTTTATGGATGTCAGCATTATTGCTGTAATATGATCTCACCGTCATCCTCATAATGTATGAAAGTTTACAGCCACTATGGACCTCATCCTTGAGATACACTTTTGTCTTCATTCACACGCTGCATCTACCTCCTCTGTATGACACAATTTTGCCTTCACTCAGCTTATCAGTACTTTCAATGCTATCCTTCTACTTCCTGACAAAAATTAGCCCTCACTTGACGGCCTTAAAAGCGAAGAGTTGCAAGTGACATTTGAAAGTTTCAAAATAATTCGAATTCATCTTTCTGTATAACACGAAATAATATTAATACTTTGTGTCACACATATTTCGTGTTATGAAATTATAAATATTTCGTGTTATAAAAATATGAATATTTTGTGTCACACACATTTCATTCTGTGAAACTATGAATACTTTGTGTCACGCATATTTCGTGTTGGTACTTAAAAGACGAACTCGAACTTGTTTACTTTCAAATGTCATTTGTATCTCTTTGCTTTTAAGAGAGTGAGAACTCTAACGG
The DNA here is from genome assembly GCA_022664845.1 of Lepisma saccharinum. NCBI lineage: Eukaryota > Metazoa > Arthropoda > Insecta > Zygentoma > Lepismatidae > Lepisma > Lepisma saccharinum. The sequence goes on along the minus strand of JAGDQP010024408.1, from coordinate 23,768 downwards.
TGATGATCACCCTCGTAAAAATAAATACATTTGTTGATTTCTTCCAAACTATCGAGCATTCCATTCGATTTCTTCTTTTGCTGGAGAAAAAATATTTGTTCAGCAACACTGATCCTGTTAGAGGGGAAAGGGAGGAATACTACGACCTAAAGTTACCTTCTAGCTATATGGAAATCAACCCTAAGCAATCACAGTGTATCCTTTAATGACTATTTCCATTTTCTTTCTCTGAAAGGAGGGAATAAAAGAGGGGTCCCTTTATATGAGAATTGTGGATAGATGGCGGAAGGGAGAACAAAACTAACTTCAATAAGATATGGTAGATGTCAGTAGAAATGTATTTCCTTATAAAAGATGAGGGGGTAATGAGATGTCTTCTATAGATTTGAAGAACTATGTAGTGAGTGTGCATTGTCTCCCCTTCCTTTTACTTAAAAGTGTGATGGAATTCTGAGAGTATTGAACAAGACATCGAAAGAAGAAATTGAAATGAAAAATGAGCATTTCTCTTCAATGTCATTTACTCTCCCTCATGCATATTACTTTTCTAAGCAGTTTCTTCGTCTTTGTCGTTGATCCAGCAGTGTCAGAAAGTGTTATTTTACTTCAGTAATTTTCTCTCTTTCTTTTGCATTGAACCTGTAGACAAGGAGACATCTATAGCTCAAGGTTGTTTGTTTAGTCTAGTGGTTCTCAATCATCATATTGTGGTCAATCGCTGTGGGGCCCAGGGTGTACGAAAGCAACAAGAGTAGAACCTATAGCCTCTAGAGAGTAGAAACTTCAGAGCAGTAACCTCCAGACGGTCGTGAAAATAGTAGCCTCCAGAGAGCCGAGAGAAAGTAGCCTCAAGATGGTAGAAGCCTCCAGAGAGTAAAAGCCTCGAATGCAATAACCTCCAGAAAGTCTCGATACTAATAGACTGCAGAGAGTAATCATCTCTCAGACGGTCGCGAAGCACTAGACTTTGTAGAGTAAAAGACTCGAGCGTAGTAGCTCAAGATGGTAGACTTCAGAGAGTACGTGCTTCGAGAACAGTAACCACCAGACGGCCTCCACAGTAGTAGATTTCGTAGAGTAGATGTCTCGAGGAAACTAGTATCGAGATGGTAGAAGCAAGCCTCCAGAGAGTAACGTAGAGTGTAGTAGTAACCTTCGAGAGAACTAGCCTCCCTTTCCCCTTCCCACACTGTCACTTATCACTTTGAGTGAGAACTAATCCTTTAAGTTGACTCGAATCAATGAAACAAATGAACCAAGCAAAAAAAATTCTGAAACTTACTTAAGATTTCCCAACATTACTCAAGATTCTGTTCCTAACATATCTTAACATTTCCTTAGGTACAGATTTCTTAACTTTAAAAAAAATCCCCATAATGCCTTAAGTTTGCTCAGCATTACTTACGTTAACAAATAAAATAAAACATGTTTCCTCTAGTTCCTCGAAAAGTAAAGAGTCACAAAGCAAAACTTATAGATCTTTCATACAACATTTTCAGTCTATACTTCGAACTATATCACTTCTATAAAAACTTAATTCTAAACCAATTGAGGAAGCAGTCATAATGTTAAAATCAAAATATCTTGCGGGCGGGACGAAATTCCATCTTATGTAGTAAAAGGCTATGTTGAGGTACTTCAACACGCATTATATATTTCATTAAATCTCCCTATAAAATCTTTGGATACTCCCTTACACGTGAAGAATGTTTAGTATGTTCCGTTCCGATGTCCGGCAGTATGAAACCCTTATATAACTCAAGGCCGATCTCTATTTTGTGATGGTTTGCAGGAAAATAGTGAATCAGGAAGAAACATTCTTTTATCACATCAACACGAATTCTTTGTAAATAGGTGAACTTCAACAAACTTAGTAGTCGTAACTCTCAAAGATAACGAAGTCAAGTGACCGTCTTAGTAAAACTTATGTTTCAGATTATCAAAATATTTTACTTTAAAAAACTAGCATTTGGGAATATTTGGAAGGAAGCATTAATATTTTTAGCTTCGTATTTTTGTAACCGTAAGCAGACGGTAGCTTTTAGGGGTTAGTCCAAAATATTTTGAGCCACTGTCAAGAGTGCCACCTTGGGTCTTTATTATTTATTTTAGTTATTAATATCTATCTGAGTGTATCGAAACCTACCATACTCTATTATTCGCAGATATGACCTTATATGCTAGATATACTGTAGAATCGAATTCATTGAGAATAGTGCCAAGTTATACGAAGATTTGGGTAATATCAAAGAATGGTGCCACAAAAATAAATTTGTAATTAACAAAATAAATGCAATACCTTGTCTCTCACAAGGAAAGGTAAGTATTTTGAATATAATTACTCAATTGATGGTGTAAACCTCTCTAAATCTTGAGTGATAATTCGTACATCACATTGAAATGATCACTAACAATGCGTATAGGAGGAATCTTGAATATATTTGTTGATTAAGCAAGGACCTCCGCCTGACTCAACACTCATAAAATTGTATTATTCTTGTCAAATCTCAGCAAGAATACTCATGTATTGTATGCACTCTCAACACTCAGAAACATATTAAAATCGTATAAAATATGCAACGGAAATTTTTGAAATTAATAATGTAAAGAAAACCCGCATTAGATTTGGTATAATATGCTGCTAAGGGATTAGGTTGTCCGCTCGATAATTAAACAAGAAATGTTTGAATGATGAAGTAATCTTTTTTTGATTCTGTGCTATTGTTTTGGGTGATGACCTTCTTTTTGTAATTTTGTAATATGGGAATTAGTGTTTTATGTTTATGTGCTATTGGCCATTCACAATTAGTAATGCTTTCTACAATTGAAGTCTTGGGCAACTAATAATGGTATTTGTTATTTGTCTACGGCTTATCTTTAGTAATTGTACTGCAATGTCTGGTTATGCGAACAACCCTATTTTCTGCCTAAGGAAATTCTATACCTTAAGTCAACAATATTGAATAAAGTATATGTGCAGTAACCTATTCGTACGTGTCCTGCTTGCTTGTCTTATTTATCTGTGTTTTAGGGAACTAATACACTTTAACGACCAAAACTGTTTCTTACTTATTAACAATTGATGCAGATACGGTAGTTAAACATGTTGAGTGCTAATTAGGGTTGCCACCTTTTGTTGAATAAATTACGGAACGCTCGGAAAAAAATACGGGTTAATAAAAAAAAATACGAGACATCTGAAATAACCTAAAATGAAACTAACTACTTAGACCTTGTACTACTATATGACTAGCCCTGCAATTTAAAACCTTCAGCTGAGACTTCAAAAATAATGGTGTGTGGAAATGCATATTTCAATGTTCTAATCACAGCTGGGATTAGCATCTGTTAACAGGTAGAGCAACAGAAAGCATCAGTATTATACGCCGTCATGTTAAGGCCTGGAGTTGCTCGCCAGTTTGCATAGTAAACACTTGAAAAATAGTCCATCACGGCTTATTTGTTAAAATTATTGATTTGTTGAAAATATGTGTGTGAATTTATCTACTCATAATCAGAGCTGAAACTGGTAACTGTTTAAATTGAGTCAATTATTGGACCGGGTCAATGGGTTTATGCTTGAGACTCGGTGACCCAATTTTGACCCAAAGGGCGAAGGAGAGATCTAATTCCTTCCGTATTATGTATGTACTGTTGAGTTTGAACAGACTTTCTACCTGCGGCGACCGGGAGCAGGGGTGTTACCACCAAGAATACAAAGAATTCGGACGATATTCTGAAAGAATTTTGTGTTTGAAGTATTAAATAGGATAAAAGTATTTAAATCTTTTAAATCTTTCAGAAATGAAGTTCTCGTACATAAGCTCATTTTTTCAAGGAATCTCACATAGTAAGTGATGGATTCTAACCTCAGGAACAAGTGCGGTCACCGGGTGAATTGAGTCAAAATTCGATCGGGTTGCCTAGTTAACTCAGTCTGGTGATTTCGGTCAAGACCAAGTTCCGAGTCTTTCGGGTATGACAAGATCGGGTCAATTGCGTCATTCGAGTCTAGTTTCCGCCCGGTTCTCCGGCTCACGTATATGTTCGGTTCAGGCCGAGTCACCGAAACTGGCCCGGATTCAACTCTGCGCAGAATACGGGACAATCACTCATAATACGGGACGCGTAATCTTTTACCTACAATACGGGACAGGTGGCAAGCCTAGTGCTAACTCTTGGTTTGAACCTTTAGACGTCCATGATCCCAATATTGAAAGCTACATGGAAAGGTTTAAAAACCATTGTAGCGCTTATAAAGTAGAAGAAGAACTAAAATTACGTTTGCTATTTTCAGTGGCGGAGTCCAAGCCTTCTGAGTTATTAAAGAATGCATGCTTACCTGATCTATTAACAAGTATTCTTACACCCAAGTCAAGGATAAGTTGTTAAACTATTTGAGACGAATCATTCCAAGATAGTGGAACGCTATTGTTTTCATCTTTTGAGACAAACTAATTATGAAACAGTCCAACAGCACGTAGCAATTTTTTTTTTTTTTAAAAAAAAGGTCGTGCGTTGTGACTGTGGGGAATACACTAACGTTATGCTACGCGATCAGTTTGTTCTCGGCATTAATGATGATAATGTGAGGAAGAGGCTACTTTCATCAAGCAAATTGACTTTCGAAAGATCAGTGCAGTTGGCAAATATCGGGGAATAAGTCAGTACAGATGTTGTGGCAATGAAGTCTCAAATAGTAAGGAAAGAGAACATACATATGATAAACACATGGTAACATGCATAGTCAATCAACTGAAATTATGCACAAGATACATGATCAAAGATAGTCAATTATCCCAGATGTACGTATAAACATGTTTATGGTTGATGTAAGGCTATTAATGATTATTGTCATGCGTGTCGAGTAAAGGGTCACTATAGAAATATACTGTAAGTTTAACAGTGCCAAAAGAAGTCAGAAAGCAGTATTACAAACACATGAAAATGTTTCGGAGCAGCAATTACTTAGCAGACTAGATGCAAGTTACCTTGATGACATATTAGGCACATCTGTAAAGTACTCAGACTTGGTTTGTCATTATCAACCTGATATCATACTAAATATAAGTAATCACATTCTACCATTCAAAATAGATACTGGAGCCTTTGATAACATGGTAAGTTTACAATGCATACAATCAATTAACAATGAAACTGTTATCAAACAATAATCTAGGCAAGTGATATTAATCAACGGTTCCACGCTTTTTGTGTTAGGTGAGACTTTATTACACACACAGTTCAATGGACAGTTATTTTATCTTCCATTCCCAGTAATTTATGGACTCTTGGACGCAACGCGTTAAATCAATTATGTCCAAACTGGTTAACACATATGTTAAGTAATCAGAATACACATACATGTGTAAACAATTCAAAACAACTGAATGAACATGGTAATCATGATAATTATGTTACAAGATTATATGAAGATCTGCATCAACTTTACCAAGAAACTTGATTCTAAACTGAATATGATGGGCAAAAATTTGGAAAAACAGATTTTGGATTTACAACGTGAAATTAATAAGCAAAGGAGCATAGGTATCCCATCTGATAGAGAAGCATTTGAATACTTTTCTCATCAAGAATACTTAACTAACGAAGCCTTTAATGAGCTAAACTATATTTATTCCATGGAAAAAGTTCCTCAATTTAAAATAGATAGTGGCAGTCAAATAATGTTATCTTCTGACAATGATATAGCGGATGAGTTAAGAATTAAGGGTAATGAGCAATACAGAAACGGAAATTTGTAGGAAGCTCTAAGTTGTTATGTTAAAGCATTGCATATAGACCCCACAAATCTATTGATTCCTAATAATATAGCAACAACAAATTTTTAATTAGATAATTTACAGTAATCGTTTCGTTGGAGTGAACAGAGTTTAGAGCTTAGTAACAGTATCCCCGCATCAAGTGAGTTACTAGGTAAAGTCAAATGTAGAATTGCTAAAGCTAAGCAAACGTTAGAGGAAAAACGTTAGATGTTTTCGCTGGAACTTAGCCCTATTTCAATAATTGCTGAAAAAGACGACCTTAACGTTGTGCCGCCAATTGTACACATACAGGTTCGTGATGAAGAAGGTGATGCAAGTTATGTGTCACTTCAGGATTGGGTGGAACATGGATCACAGCTACTTGAAACAGACTAGCACATTAATACAGAAGTAATCTCTTTTATATCTATGAAAATGCCCAGTATTTCAAATATAGTGCAACAAGATAAAAATGGGAACGTTCGCGGGACACAGGAGAATGTTGATAATTGTTTCCGGGAATGAATCTTCAAACCCAATAACATGGTTTCAGAGAATGAAGTCTTCAACCCCAATCAAAATAGATATAGCCTAGGTAGCATTGAATTCATCAACAATAAATCTAGTTTACCAACTGGTGAATCTAAAGTGCCTCTGAATGAGAAGATAAATAATTCATCTACTCTTGTACGGAATTGGAGCAATCAGAAAACGATCAAATCACTCCCTTACCTAACCAAGACATCACAAGGAAGGATTATGAAGAAGCAGCAAAATCAGCCAGTGCCACTCCAATGCCAGCAGTAGAATGTACAATTAGCAATAACAGCAAAAAGCCAAGAAAAAAGGGTTCTAAGAGTAAATCATTTTTAAAAGTTCCAAACAAACTAAGTGAAATTTAAAAAGATTAAGTTTAGAAAAAGTGTTACCAAACACGGAATTCGATAATGTTCAAAGTTTAATAGCAGAATTAATTGAAGATGGTAATGAAGACTTGGCAATTTCCTACATCTTACCCTATATTGATGCTAAATTGAGATGGAGAGGGAGAATGTTGCTAAGAAATTAGGTTGTCCGTGCGATAATTAAACAATAAATGTCTGAATGATGAAGTAAACGGTTTTAGATTCTGTGATATTGTTTTGGGTGATGGCATTTTATGTAATTTTGTAATATGGGAATTAGTGTTTTCTGATTATGTGATATTGGCCATTCACAATTAGTAATGATTTCTATAATTGAAGTGTTCGGCAACTAATAATGGTATTTGGTATTTATCTACGGCTTATCTTTAGAAAATGTCTATGCGAACAACCATATCTTCTGCCTAAGGAAATGCTATACCTTAAGTCAACAATACTGAATAAAGTATAAGTGAAGTAACATATTCGTACGTGTCCTGCTTGCTTGTCTTATTTATCTGTTTTAGGAAACTAATACACTTAAGCGACCACGACTGTTTCTTACTTATTAACCTAATAGATAATTAGTAAGTAATTTTAATAATCTAACTGGAAAGAAGAAGAAGACATCTAAACGATGATTTGTATACAAACTAATGCATAATAAAATAGATATATTGATTTAATCACGAACATTTTAATTCGAGTTTTGAACACTGAAACAAGGCTCCTAGAAAAAGGTAGATAGACATAGATAACTTCTGTTTTATTTATTGAAGGCATTCCATTGCATCAACAGGCAAATCCCAAAGTGAGTGTTGAAGAAAACTGATATCTAGCGTAAAGATCGAAAACTTATAAAGATTTTTTAATAGAAAATAAGAGTAAAGATAGAGGGTGTTGTGACAGAATGAATTGTAATAGGTAGAGGAGTGGGGCAAAGATTTTATATCTTGCCAAACTTTATTTATGATATATCTAAAAGAGATTCTAAACAGGCGTTTCAATAACGTAGAAGTTAAAGGAATACAAAAATCAAGTACATTAGATTTACAGATAATATAATTCATGTTGCAGAGAATGAAATATAATGTAATAAGCTGTAAAACAGCTGAGCTAAAACTGTAAGAACTGAGGAGCCTGGAGCACGACATGAAGAAACCCGTAACGAAAATTAAAGAAATGGTGATTGTAAGAAATATAGTCACATCCAAAATCAAAATTTACAGAGAAAAGAGTCGGTATATAGGAATGTGAAGATATGAAATCTGTTAAAGAGATAAAGTTGAGAATATTAATTACAAAAGAAGCATTCACTAAGAAGAATATTTTCTGTGCAAAAATGAGAAACTACTTGAGGAAAAGTTGATTAAATGTTTTGTGCGGAGAATAATGTTGTATGGATACACAATGAGGGCTCTCCGAAAGAGTGACAAATGAATAATTAAAATTCTGGATTTGGTGAAAAATGGATGAAATTATCTGGACAAGAAGATACGTAAAACTGAAGAGGTGAACAATTGATGGATATAATAGAACGTATGATTGAAAGGAAGAGGCAAAAGATGGATGCAGCTTTTTAATGTTAAGGAAGATAAATAGTAGTCAGAGGCAAAGAGGAAAAGGCAAGATCAGAATGAATGAAGAGGCCTTGAGGAACTTTTCACTTTTGGAAGATCTCTACTGTTGATAATGATGAACTACAGAATACAAACAAAATACTTATGATTTCCGTAAAGTTTATTTACTTACTTACTCCATGGCTTACGGAACTCGCAAGTTTATCGAAACAGTAACAAATGTTCACCATAGCATTCTATCCTGAGCAAGATCAAGCCTGTTTTCATCACAAACACCTACTTCTCGAAGATCCATACGTCGTCTCGTCCTTCCTAACGGTTTCTTTCCCTTCAACTTTCCAAGCACAATGGAATATAATCTTCGCTTCTCTTCCATCCGAGCTACTTGGCACGACCACATTAGTCATCGCGATTTTAATATTTTTACAACATTTTGTGAATCGTACAGTCCGTGGAATTCTTCATTATGCAGCCTCCTAAACTCTCCAGTCATCTCGACCCATTTCGGCCCGTATATCTTTCTCGAAACCTTATTTTCAGACACACGTAATTTATGTTTATCTGCTAGGGTCGTATTCCAACTTTCGTAAACGTAAAGTTTTACCGGCAGACTAACCGTTCCGTATATTTTCAATTTCAATTTCCTTGATATTAATCGCGATGTTAGAAGTTTTTGGACTGAATAGAAACATGCTTTGTCCGATATAAGCGACTCTTTGTTTCTTCCGTGACCTCATTTTTGCTTGTTACGTATGCTTCCAAGTATTTCAATTTGTTTACTTTCTCTATGACCTCATCCCTAATTCTTGTTTTTATTTCCTTCATTCCTTGTGATTCGGCTTGTTATCATGTATTTTGTTTTATATGTGTTTTACGTGCAGACCTATCTCATTGCACGTGTCTACTAAGACATCAATGTTACTTTGTTGTGCATCTATATCATCCCCTATGAAATCTATATCATCCACGTATACGAACAGTTAATTCAAACCATTCAACGTTAGTCCCTTTTTGTCCTCTATTATTGTCAGAATAGCATATTCTAAAGCAAAGTTAACAGTAGTTGTGATAAGGTATAACCTTGTTTCAATCCGTTGCGAATCTCGAAACTGTTTGATATATTATTACCTACCCGTATTCTGTTTATGGGGTCGCTGAGACACATCATGGATGAACAAGAGTTTTTGAAATTCCAAACCGTGTCAGGATATTGTATAACTTTTTCCTTTTGGTAGAATCATATGCTTTCTTAAAATCATTGAATAGCTGGTGAAAAATCTCAAAGTTCCCATTTTCCTCCAAGATTTTTTCAAAGTGAAAATCTGCCCAAAGTGGATTAATTTCTTCTAAATCAACATTGCTGAGTTCTAATTATCTCATCTACGCATAGTCCAGTTACTGGAATAACTCTATACTTTGTAACACGTTGGGAGTAACGAAATTCCGCGATAATTATTGCATCTTTTGTAATTCAGAACTATTATTGAGGTTTACCATTCCTTTGGGAGCTCCTCCTTTCTCCATATAGCACTTATCAATTTTTGTGCTTCCTTGATTAGTGCCCTTCCTCCTGCGTTAATTAATTCGGCTGGAATATTGTCTGTTCCTGGTGATTTGAAAATTTCCAATTTCTTTACTGATATTTCGATCTCTATCTCGCGAGTTTCGAGTATCCACTTTTCTGCGGTAAAGATTTTAAATTCTCCTGTTTCTTGTTCGTTGTGTACATTAAGAAGTTTGTCGAAATAACTTTTCCACACATCGACAATTTAAGTCGCATCAACCTAAACATCTTCACGTTCGTTTCTAATCATCCCTAATATCGGCTGATAATTTTTCCTAAAGAGTTTACCCCTTTGTATAGATCTTATATTTTACTTGACTTGCCATTTACCTCTATGTTCTGTGTCAGAAAGTCTCGCTTTTTGTTTCTGAACCCGCGTGTGGCGTTTCGTTTCGCGTTGCTGCATTTTGTATTTGATTCGCTTTTACTATTTAGTTTTAACAGCCTAGTTGCTGTTCCATTTTTATATTTATTTTCTCCCCTTTTATTTTCTTAGTCTCCGTTTTGTTTCCTTTCTGTGTGTTCTCCTTAGCTCATTCTCTTTGGTTGGTTTTAGTCTCTTTCAGCGTGTTCCGTTTAAATTTCTGCTTTAAATTTTTATCGTTATCGATCCAGGTTTTCGTTAGTCACGCAGCAATGACTTAAATCTAACGCTTGTCTTTATTTAAACCGTAGTCAATGCTTCGTGACTTGTTTTTTGCTGATTGGTGTAAATCAGTCTTCTTCTCCGTTTGCTGGGAGAACTGCTCTCCCACGCCATGTTAGTTCAGTTCCAATTTTTAAAACAAAACAAGTAAATGTCTGGTCTTTCCGTCATCTGTACTTCCTGAGCCCTGTCTACAATTAGTAATTATAAACACCAAATTTAACATAATTTTAATTTAAACTGTTTTCGTCCATACCGAAAAATATATTATTCAAATTAAAAAATAAATAAACCAATATAAGTGCTAACAAAACTTTTCAGCGACATCAGTTCGGAATTTTCCACTCATTAACATTTTAATATTTTGTTTTGAAATTATTTATCAAAATGTATAGTATATTCTAAATTTCAGTATGGGGCCGCTATTAACCAAATTCTTACATTACAAGTATCGGTTCGTTAAATTTTAATAATCATATGCCAATTTCTCGTTTCCAGTATTCCAAATCCATTCAAAATTCCCGGTTAGCCATGTTTAACAGCTGCCGCATATTTTCATTAATTAATCAAATTAGCAATATGTCTGCTCGACTATTTTTGGGTACCGTTTTAATGTTAACAGTAAATTTTATATTATTCAACATGGTTCAATAATTTTGGTTTCAACTCCAGCCACTATTCTCCAATAAAAAAGTCATATTTCATAACAATATTTTGTATTTTCAAGATTTATTCAAAACGTCTTTTGTATAAGGTAGTAATCATCTGTAATAACGTCACACAATTAATAGCGTTAAAGTAATTCTTTCTTTACCATGTATTTTAAACTAAAACTTCTTTCGTGTAAGTAATACTGTGCTAAAACTTTTCGAAATTATATAACAATATTTCGGGAATAATTTGTAAAAATATCAACGAAATTTATTAATTATTATAAAAATTATGGACATTTATGTGTAACTACGTAACTTTCAATTCTGCTTAATTAAATCAATGTACAGCAAATAAATCATTCAAATTTGTTTGTTCCTACACCTCGACAGTAATGCTGTTCCGATTCTTATGATATTATCATAGCCAAAAGCGTGAAATATGTACATTCAAAGCAATAAATTGGAATTCTAAAATTTTTATATTTCTTCGAAAATATCTTAAGTTTATGTTCAGTAAACGTACTGTAAAAACCTCTCAGTTAACCAAGTACAATCTACAGCATTAGTTAATAATCCTCTTACAGTGTTTAGTAATATTTATAATGTGCAGCAAATTATTTAATGTTTGTCTTAATATTTATTGAAAATTGGCTACTAATCGTTACGTGAAGTTAACAGCAATTCATACTAATTATTTCTGTGTTTCGGTAAACCTATCGTATTGAGTAATGTGATTTTAATTAAATTAAATCGGTTCATAAATCCGTAAACCAGTGGTAGAATTCTTTCGCCAGCTAAAAAGTGATAACTTGGAAAAGAAACTATATATTAAATTTCTGGTTATTTCTGCGTTAACATATAAAGTGACTCCAGCATGTAATTTGTGTAAATAAATATTATTTGTATTTGTCCGTTATAACACTACGTTTAAATTGAGTTGCGACCGTCATTCGTTTGTGTTCGTTCGTCTTTATTTCAGGAATTGCGATTCCAGACTACAGGTGTAGGCCCTACTAAGGTAAAGGTAAAACATGGTCTTTTGCCACCCTGTAAACTTCAAAGTAAATAAAAACACAGTATAAATCACATATAAGTCGTTATGCGTATCATCGTTTAAAATTATTTCCCAAGTAAAGATTTGCGTTTTTCTTTCTTAATCTATCGCTAATCTAAACCAGTTGGTACTTCAGAGTATAAACTAACAATCTAATTAAAAGATTGGAGGTGTCGCCTCACCGGTATTTCCTCCCTCAATCTAAATTATTTTTTTTACAGCGATCACAAGGATCTAAAATCCTCTTTCCCAAATATTCTTAAATCTAAAAGTCATTTCTGCGCCGCTCGTCTGGGGTGTAAAAAATGTTTAAAGCTAAATGTTATGTTAAATGCGTTGCGTAGGTACTCTAGGCTCATGGCAACCCTATTTGTCTGTGTAATCCTCTTTTAAAATCTTAGGTTTGAAACGTTTCAGTTTTTTGCAACTCCAGCCAGGGTTTCCAGAAACCTCTGGGTTTCAGTTTTTGGCGATTCCCAGCCAGGATTTGTGAGACTGTATCTCTGTTTTCGTAGTGCTTTTCCACGCTTTTTGTAAAAAAAAAAAAAAAAGTATCAATTGCTTGAAACTAATTTAATTTTTGATAAACTGCACATATTAAAGCCGATAACGTTACTAAGAAAAAAAGGTTGTTTCGTTATGAACTACATATTACAGTAACTGAAGAATTACTAGTTATTGATTTTCTTTGCGTACTTGTGAAAATAGTGGCTTACGTCAAGTTAGGTTAATTTTAGTTAAGTTAGGTACAGTAAAAATTGGATGACTGTGGCATTAATTATTGAAATCGAGCTTCCGGTATTTTGTGGAAAGAACGTTAATAGTGGTTCCTTGTTATATAATATTGTGTACTAATGTAATGAGTAATCCTTTAAGTGACAATAACATGAGTGCTAATGGTCAGGATTATCATCCTGTATGCTGTAATCGCAATGGTGCGATAATAACTTGTACTGCTTGCATGCAACAAAAGCATTTACGATGTGAGCGAATAGCGGCTGACTTGAAACCGATGTTAAAGTCGCGATATGTTTGCAAGGCATGTAGGTCAAGTAATACTGGGACAGTCGAGGATGAAACTGAGGACGGGGTTCGCGTCGATTAATAATCTAACTTAAACCGAACCTACCGGTATCAGTAATCAAAATACTTTATTGGATGCGCTCACCAAAATGATAAATAATCTTAAAAGCCAAATTTATACTAACCTTAAAAGTCAAATAGCTACGCAGAGTGCCGATATGAAAAGTGATATGCGTACTCTTAAAAGTAAAATAGCTATTCAAACTACCGTTTGTACTAATCTTAAAAGTCAGATAACTGTTCAATGTTCTAACCTTGAAAGTAAAATTAATGTGGAAGGTTCAAAATTAAATAGCGTTGTAAATAACATAAATGCTAGGTACGACGAAGTACGTAGCGAGATCGCAAGTGTTTCGTTTAAAACCGAGTCTCTTAAATCCCAAGTGGAAAGTTTGCGTATCAAAGTTAAAAAGTTGCATAATAACGCAACCGAACCTGAAGACAGGGAAACTTGTCTTAAAAAACAAATAGTAAGTAGTGATGCTCAAACATTCTCTACTTTTATTCCTGTAACTGGTTTAGGCTTACCCTCTATAACTACTACCTCTGCAGTAACAACAAATCAAGGTAAACCAGTGTACTCGCTAACTACTACAACTAAAACAAATATGCCTAAAATTTCGTCCCGTAGCGAGGACTTGTTTGAGAATAGGAAACGTGTCGATCAAAGTCGGATGTTGGAAAAGCAAACATGGCATAAGGAGGTAACCAATGATGCTTTTCCTTTTAAGTCTGAACCTTTTAAGTATCGCCATCCTTCTGTTGCTTCTTCACAAATTCCGTGTTCTCAACAACCCGAATTTAATCAAAATCTCAGGTTTAAATTTCTTAACGTAACTCCTACGCCGATTTCTGTGGGTTGTCATTTTAAACCAAATAAATCTTGTAATCCCTTGAGAGCATCTCAAAAAAAGAACACTGTGTGGCCTCAGTTACGTCAGGTCGAAAATGTTGTTAATAGTCATTCTGCGCGTCCGTTACGGCTTAATAACATCAATTTCTTCCCTACGTTTAATAAAACTCCCGGAAAATCCGCTAAAAAATTCTTAACTAAAATTGCTCAAAATAGCAACCTAATGAAGCTAACGTCTTCTAATAAAATGTTGGTTTATTGGTCGTAGGCTGACTAAATTAGCTTTGATCTGTACACGCACGAAAAAGATAAACTCGTTACTTACAAAAATTTCGTACAAGCTTTTCTAAATCATTTCAAAAACCCCAGGCTTAAAAAACGTTATTTGCAACAGCTCTACTCTGTAAAATATCATGCAAGTGTTTATAAGAAATATGGCACAATTCGCTTGGCAGTTGCTAAATAAATATAAATTATACGCTTCCCCATATATTAAAAAAAATATATAATTAAAATAATAATTCAAGCTCTTCCTAAGTCTATAGGTAAATTATTAAGATTGCACACTCCTAAAAGCATAAATAATCTTATTAATATGTTAAAAAATTTAAACAGTCCTACTAATACTAAGCTAAATAAAAATATCCTTTCTACTTCTAAATCTGTTATAACCAAACTTAAAGGAAATAAAGTTAATAATGACTGTAAATTTAAACCTAAAATCAAAGCAACTAAAGTAACCAAATCTAGTAGTACTCAAACTAAGCGAGTTAATTTTTATTCATCTAAAAATAATAATAAATCTTCAAATTTTCAAAATAATTCTTCTGGTAGAAGATTTAATCAAAATTTTAATAATGGTAACAAATGGAGTAATAATTCAGGTAAAAATTTGTGTAAATAAATATTATTTGCATTTGTCCGTTATAACACTACGTTTAAATTGAGTTGCGAACGTCATTCGTTTGTGTTCGTTCGTCTTTATTTCAGGAATTGCGATTCCAGACTACAGATGTGGGCCCTACTAAGGTAAAGGTAAAACATGGTCTTTTGCCACCCTGTAGACTTCAAAGTAAATAACAACACAGTATAAATCACATATAAGTCGTTATGCGTATCATCGTTTAAAATTATTTCCCAAGTAAAGATTTGCGTTTTTCTTTCTTTAAAATTATTTCCCAAGTAAAGATTTGCGTTTTTCTTTCTTTAAAATTATTTCCCAAGTAAAGATTTGCGTTTTTCTTTCTTAATCTGTCGCTAATCTAAACCAGTTGGTACTTCAGAGTATAAACTAACAATCTAATTAAAAGATTGGAGGTGTCGCCTCACCGGTATTTCCTCCCTCAATCTAAATTAATTTTTTTTACAGCGATCACAAGGATCTAAAATCCTCTGTCCCAAATATTCTTAAATCTAAAAGGCATTTCTGCGCCGCTCGTCTGGGGTGTAAAAAATATTTAAAGCTAAAAGTTATGTTAAATGCGTTGCGTAAGTACTCTAGGCTCCTGGCAACCCTATTTGTCTGTGTAATCCTCTTTTAAAATCTTAAATTAAAAACGTTTCAGTTTTTTGCAACTCCAGCCAGGGTTTCCAAAAACCTGTGCGTTTCATAGTCATCGTTACCTTGCCGGTTTTCGTTTCTCATGAAGCTTAAGACATTCTTCATCAAACTAAAGTTTGTTTCCTGCTGTTTCTTCTCACCTAAATGTTCTTTCACTGCGCCCTTCATCGTATCACGAATTGGCTCCCACATCTTACTTATATCAATTTTATTATTAATGTCATCTTTATTATTACTCCGATCGACAAAGATTTCGAACGAATTTGAGATTTCCGGTTGGTAACCTGACGCTACGCTCGGATTATCTAACTGTTGAACTTTGAATTTCAGTTGTCATTTGCTTTCTCTGTTTGCGATGCACAACTTTTCCCTCAATTTTGTAATCACTAACTGATGGTCTGCTCCACAGGAGGACCAGCAGAGGATTTCATTTGATTCCCATCATTTTTCAAACATAGCTTCATCATTATTTCATCTCCTCTTCTGCTGTGACTTATTCCTCCCTGCAGTGACAAAAAAAAGGATGTGTGTTACTGGTGTATTTGCATCGAGGATGGCCCCTGGGGCAGGGGAAAGGGGGTAGAACCATTAGATAGCGCCCAGTTCTTAATGGCAGATTTTTGGATAGTCTAGCTCATTGAGACTGGGAAGTGAGCCACTGGGGAGCTTCCCGGATCTTTGGTTCTGGGCAACACTTTGGGGGAAGTGGATGTCCCAAGTATCCATCATTCGGGAGTGCAAGTGATTTTGACGCCAAGCCATTATGACTTCGCCTCGATTTCCAGCTTGTTGACAAGGGTGATTTGGGTAGGAGAACCCGGTAGCCTCGTTGACTCCTCAGAACGAAGACGAAGAAGTGTGAACATTTACGGCTTACATTCACCATGGCTCCACCACATAATAGAAACAAGTCGCCTTCGCGGACAGACAAGGAGAAGAATAAGAACAAGAGACAGAATGAAGAGAAAGTCACTGAAGTTAAAAGTAAGAAGGTGCATATAGTTAGTGAATCAACCAGTGACAGAGTAGAGAAAAATAAAGTAGAACATACAAGTATCGTACCAACTATCACACGATATTTTGTAATGAAAATAAAGAATTAAACAGAAAATCCAGGTGGTTTGAAGGGGTTATCCCCTTTCATTATTCAATATAATCTTGCTCATGTTGCAGGCGAGCTTAATCATGTTAAAAAGCTTCGCAAGGGCACCTTATTAGTGGAGACATCTACAGATAAACAGACAAATAATCTCCTGAAGATGACATCAATCGAGCCTCTTGAAATTAAAGTTGAGCCACACTGCGAACTGAATTTTACACAGGGCGTAATATCTTGTTGGGATCTTAAGGACGTTCCTGAAGAGGAGATTAAAAAAGAACTCGCCAGTCAAGGCGTAGTCAATGTTAAACGCATCAACAGCAGAAAGACTGGCCAACTCCAACCCACATGGAATCTAATTTTGACACTTGCCATGCCACAGCTTCCTAAGGATGTGAAGGCAGCTTACTATCGCTTGCCTGTCTGTCCTTGTATACCAAGTCCGCTCCGCTGTTTTAAATGTCAGCACAAAGGACATACCAGCACGTCATGTAACATGACCTCTGCTGTATGTGCAATTTGCGGAACCAGTAGTCATGGTGCGGATCCTTGTACGTCACTGAAGCCTCAGTGTGTTAATTGCAAGGGTGAGCACACAGCCTTGTCACGTAACTGCCCGGTATTCCTAGAGGAAAACAAATTCGAGAGCTGTGTCGATTAAGAAAGTCTCAGCGTATCCTTCCATCTGGTGCGTTTTCAACAGTAGCAGCAAGAACACCAGTTAAAACTGTCTCCGTTGGCACCCAGACAGTTAATATGTAAAGACAAACAGAGTCTCATGTACCTGTAGACCCTCTGGAGCCTCCTAGGGGCTCAGAGACTCCTCGTGTTGTGCCGACGCAGGTTGCGGGACAACAGACCCCTGTTGAGAGTCCTTAAACTCCACAGGCTAAGGCTACTTTTAGTCCCTATAAAGTTACAAAACTTGCACGAATTGCCTCTCACGACAAGCATCAAGCGTCTGACATATGTTTTGGTTGCTTAGTTAGAGTCTCCACATACTATCAAACAACAAAGTTCATCTTTGACCTCCGACGTGGTTGGGGCCAATCTGATGGATACGGATTTTACTCACTTGGCAAGGAAAGGGAAAACTAAATTTAAAATTAGACAGTGATATTTTTTTGATCTTCAATTATCGTTTTACCTTGTGAAGGCCCATTTACAGACTTCCCGTTTTTAACTTATTAAGCTAAAGACTCTATACATCTTTAGTTTTTTACTGATCGTTATACTGGCCATTTACACCAGTAAGCTGATTCTGAAGACCTTTTACATCTTCAGCTTTTATATGATATTATTTTAATTATTTAACAGCTACGTTTTGCCGTGACACAGATAAGGGGCTTCCCGGTATTGGGACGGGTATAAGTCATAGTGCTGTTACCGTTCATAAAATTCATTTTATCTTATGTTACTAACTGATGGTCGGTGTCACCTCCCGCTCCTCTGTAAGGTCTTATGTCCATTATGTTGGTGTAAAGTTTACTCAGTCCAAAATGTTGAATACTTTAAATTCAAACTAATTCTAACACAGTATAAGCAAATGAAAACTAACTTTTTTCTGCTTCAGCCATTTCTTGTTTGAACCTTTCATCAACGTTTTCCAAAAACCCTTCTTTTTCTTTTTGTTTCAAATATTTGTTTGGTTGTTCTGAAGGGGATATTTTAATTTTCCTCTTGTTGTTGTTTTACTAAATTTGAAACATGGAAGTAACACAATATTCGTTTTTATTTTCATTTTTTTTTTTTTTTTACATTCTGCATGTCTATTCATTACAACAAGTACTTTGTTGGCGGAAGATTGTTTTATATATAATCAGTATGTGTGTGTGAGAGAGAGACTGGGTATGTTATATGCGGTGTGGAAGGGTATTGGTTAAAGAAGGGGATAAAGTAGGATGGATCATCGTGCAGGATAACCAATTGCTCAGCCATAAAATTGTACGAGAGATTTTATGGCCTATTTTATACAGATACTACATTGTTCAATATTCTCTTAACAGAAACATATAAAGACTTCTCCCTGCACTATTTTGAAAATCGTTAAGATCGAAATGAGAGGGAAAGGAGGATTAACTTCTGACACGTTACTGCAATGCAGACTCCGTTAATATCATATGTATTATGTACATGTTTTTTAACATATTCATATTTCCTAAAAAGTAGAATTGTGACTAAGCTAACGTAAGCCAACTTTTGTGCTTTAGATTTTATTTTAAAACCCCTTTTAAAAAATGGTTTAGTAATATGTACAGCGGGGTAACGTGGCTCGCAAGCACTTCTTCCGAGGATAGCAGTGAAGAGCCTTCCCAGATAGCAGAAAGTTTCCAGCAAGTTTGCCATTGCAAGGCAACAAACTTTCAGAACAAAGTTGCTATAAACCTCATTTTTATTAAACGTGTATAGACCAACATCAAGCCTGTGCCGGAAAAAGATTTCAGTTTGCTGTGGGGTTCGAACTCACAATCTTTAGATCTTTTTTCATTGTTCGTCACTCTAACCATGACTCCAAGATTCTTCTGTTGGACGAAGTATATTTAACTAGTCCTTTTATGTTACGAAAACATTTTCTGAAATGAAAGCACTCATGTAGGCTTTATTGAGAAACTGGGAAAGTTTATTGATCCTATGTTAGAGCTATGAAGAAGGCTGATTCTTAATTTTTCACAAGAGTATCATAATGATGTATGTGTACATGACTGTTCGGGTCGATGACATATCTCAAACAAACTGGCTGCCAATTTCACAGATAGTACGCTATTTTAAACCAAGTTTCGACTAGTCTTGATTTTTCCTTACAGTGATAAACTACAAAGATAAAAAATGCAATATGTCATCGACCCGAGCATTAAAGTATACACATCATTACGATTTTTCTGAGGTGGCTTGCTTGTGAGAAATCAACTAAGCAGGATTCGTAGGTCTAAAACGGAATCAATGAGCTTTTACAGTTTCGAATTTCAGCATATATCAGTGCATTAACTTCAAAAACTGTGATCGTAACACAAAGGAACTAGTGAAATAAAAGACAGTCAGGAGTAGGCGGTAGAGTGACGGACTACAAATAAAGGTGAAGATTCTAGGTTCGAGCCCCATTCCAGACAACAAACATCTTTTTCCGCCACAGGCTTTATGTTTAACAAGACACATTTGTAACAAGCTTGGCGCATAAAGTTTGTAGCGAATTTGGCACTTGTCAACTAGCAAGTTTGCAGCAAAAAATGTCAAACTTTGTCCATCTTGTACAAACTTATCACAGGTTTGTGTGCTTTCTCGGTTTGATTTTTTTTTATCTATACATCAGTGAATATTTATTTGCCATCGTGATAAGGTGGCAAACACTTATGGCTATACAATTTTTGAGTCTCCCATTTTAATTTTGAACAAAAACAATTGTTATAACGGTTTCAGACAAAACAATAAAATTAAATGCTTCAGGTTTTAAGTTATATGTTTTAATATTCACACCAAACGATAAAATTTATATAATTCTGAGAAAAGTAAAGACCCTTAGGCCCAAGATCGCAAAGCGAACTGTATTATTGTCAATATTACGTCATAATTTTCTTTCATGGCTTCTTGATATTAAGAGATACGTTTGCATTGTAGATTTCCGAATAATAGGATAACTCGGTGCTATATCGACCAGAAGAAAGAACGGGTCTAAACCGAAATGAATTGAATGTAATAATTTTTAATAAACCCAGCCAGCCTCCATGGAGCAGTAATTACCCATAGCGGATTTCAAAACAGCTCTTTGAAGACAAGCAAGTGCGAGTCCTGTTGCTGCTCGTACTGACTGAACTCCGCGTATTACTTAGATAAAGGTCCTGTCCGCTACTTTCCTCTTTTCTGCCCCCGAAGAAACGCTCATTGATGGACAGGTAACGGACCGAAACTATAACTGGCTGTATAGTCTATAAATATAAGTTTAAAGAAAAAAATAAATAATAATATCGCATCGCATAGAAAAACTGACTAATATACTACCAAACGGCTACGCTCTGCTCTTAATATGATACTGGTTTATAAATTAACTGTGTGTTATTTGATAAATTGTTGTGCATTGTGCACATTAACTGATCTTGCGACTTCCGTATACCTTTGCTTTACAGCTACTCAGTATAGAGATAGTATCCCCCGCTTCGATTCAAGGTAGTAGTATCCTAGCATTGAATTAATGTTTTTAAGAGAGAACAGGGACTAGCTCCATCTCTGGGAACGAAACGGAAAACTACTCGATTCTGATAATATCACGCTTCAGATGGGACAAAAGAAACGTGCAGTAACAGTAAGTTCATGTCACTGTTGTTCTTGATCATAACCACAATCACTTGATATAATTTTATAGAGATCAAACGAGGTAACAAGGGGCCTGTTTCACGAAAGTATTTGTCAAGTTTTCACTCTTCAGTTTGCATTTTCATAGGACTGTCACAAGACCGCTAACCTCCCGCCATGAGCTCTTGTTCTCATCAGTCACTTTTCTATCATTTTGTGCAAGGAATGTTGTTACACTAGGCAACATACTAGATAACATTCAATTGATACCCAAAACTAGGACACCAGACGACAGTACACGTAAGAATTGTGGCGGGAAGTTAGCTTTCTTGAGACAGTCCTCTGGAAATTGACAAGTACTTTCGTGAAACAGGCCTCAGGATGTTCGATTCTAGGACAAGTAGGCGCAAATCTTTTGATTATATAAACAGAACTTGAATCCGCTCAGATAGGAACAGTATGCTACAAGTAGTTCCTAGTTCGTTGTTGGCAATCTGACAGTGAGTAACGATGCTCTATAATCGCATATCCTACAAGTTAAAACATTGCTTGGGAAAGAAGAGAAATGATTTTTGCTTTCTGAATGTTAACAGAAACGTATTAGTCGATAAACCAAAGAACATGTGTGATCATGAGAATTGTCTACTTTGAATCAAAATACCGGGTGGATATGTTACGAAAGTTCCTAATAATAATAATAACATTAATAAAATGCTGGCGAATCTCCTATTAATTGCGTGGTACACTCATTTTCATAGAAAATAGCCGATAACATTTTTTCAAGGTTCAAATATTGTACAATCTGGCAAACCAAGACAGAAATGGTAAACACATCTACAACCTTCATTGTCACATCTAAATCGAGCATTGGTTCTGTTTTGATATATGATGCAACTTATGGGACTTAGAATGTATAACCATGGGTCATTTTCAATGAATCTGAATTGACAAGTGTTCTTTTGTATTCTCCCTAATAGTATAACAAACGCACAGGCTTGTAAGTTAGTGAACAGACCTTGGTCATGTATTCTATAGCAAGACAAATAAAATTGAAATATTTTGCTTTGTTTTTAATTCTGTTTAATCTTGTAAGGTAAGTGTACCGAATATGGTCAGGTTCCCAATATGCCTCCCCTCTCCAGATCTCTGCAGCAGATGGTGCTACTAGATGTAACCGTAAACTATATCCTCATGACAAGAGAAAGCATTTTTGCGGGACTCACTTGGTTGCGAGTGGCGTGAGCGGAGTAGCTCCAGTTGAAGTGGCGTATTGAGCAAGAAAATATTTTACTGTTATTTTAGCAAAGTAAGTAATGTTCGTTTCAGTATTTTATTGTTGAAAACCTAATCAGTATAATGCAGGGATACTGTAGGTATGTGAGCATACATGAACAACATACAATGTGTGTGACGAAATGCATTGCATTGTGTAACTAGCAGGTGCCAGAAAAAGAAAATATGTCAATAGTGCGCAATATGGCCCACCAGGCAAGATGGGGTATAATGTACAAAATGCAGTCATAACTGTTTAAAATTAAAGAATTGGGTATTTGAAATGTTTGTACTTAATGCTCATCGCCATAATGTTTAGTAATTAAATGCTAGGTAATAAGGAAGCTACCAAGTCCAATACAAAGAATAAGATTAAAACCAAAACAAAGCAAGTGTCATCACGTTTAAAACGACCAGATTTTTAGCAGCTTGTTTCTAATAGTCCTGAAGAACCGACACCGAGTTGTTCCAAGTCTCGTGAATCTTGGTTTTGTTACCATTGTCAGGAAGACAGGGTTACAGACATGTGTCTGTGTGTCGTGTCACAAATACGTTTATGAAGAGTGTGCTGGAATCACCGCTAAAGATAACGGACCATTTCTTTGTCCCTCATGTGAGACGCGACTTTCTAAACTTCTTCACTTGTGCTACACATCTTGTTTATTAATACTTTTTTCTTGTATATTCACTTGTTTTTCACGAATTTCGGCATTTTTTATTAATACAATATTCTTGGTTTTGCAATATCATATAAATTATGTATGCTTGTAATGCATATCTCTCAGTATGTAGCATAGGCATATATGAGTAATACAGAAATATTACACATCACTTTTGCCATACACTCTTGTTTTCTATAGCGGGTCATATTGGAAATACCATGTTCACAATATGGCCCACTTGCAACATTTTAGTTTTCTATTTATTACATTTTTATACTTCATTCCTAGGAAACAGATTTTTTTATCATCTGTCCAGATAGTCTCCCAACTTGATGGTTCAGTCGATTCGCACGAAGAAATAGTTTTTCTTACTGAAAAAAAAAACAACAAAATTAAGGTGGGCCATATTCGGTCCCCTTACCTTAGTTAGAACTCTGAGGTCACTCCAGCCTGGGCTTGAAAACCGAAGCCCGGGTCACTTCTGAATTAAAGCATATTTCCTTAGATTGCTAGTCTAGACCAGAGAGTACTTCCTAAATTTATGGATGTTAAACGGAGATATGGATAGATCGGATAGGTCTGTAGTAAGTATACCATCCAGGAGCGGGGATTATCAATGTGTATTTCATGTAGTGCACTAATTTAGGCCAATATTTAAAAAAAAATGATAGTTATGTTTCTTTAAAAAACATGTAACACATTGTACGTAATTTAAACGTAATGTGAATTCTGTACAGTGTCGCTTTATAAATCTATGTGTGTATTATTTTTTTATCGCAAAGTAAATAAGAGC
>JAGDQP010024407.1:0-27989 GCA_022664845.1 Lepisma saccharinum | reverse complement strand
TATCTTTAACATCTTTTTTGTTACAGGGCCCCCAAATCGTCGATTTTGCCATAAACTCTTGTTCCTGTATAACATGCTTCTGGCAGTGCTAACGTTTTCTGACGTGAAGAACTTGGCTCATGCACTGCCGTGCATGTTGATAAAATAATTAGAAAACATATAAAGCACGCTTTTTAAGTAAAAAATTAATAAATTTATAAAACAGAAAATAAAAGTGTTGGGGCTCTTAGATATTATAATTTATGATAAGGTAAGCAAGTGAACCCACGCTTTTATTTTCTGATTAACAAATTTAATATTTTTTACTTGTTAATAAATTTTTCTTTGTTTAAAAAACATGCATTTTAAAATCCTTTTATATTATTTAAAAATAAAGTTGTAATGCAGTGTCTTTTCCTTTTGAATGCTCCCAGAGAGCTCATGTTTCTTATGCATTCTGATATCGACATCTACTCCGAAGGTATGAATATCGTTTATTCACAATCTTGAGCTAAATATTGTATATTTTATATCTGATGGCCGATACCTGCCAAACCGAATGCTTTCTCGACGACCATGGTACTTTAGAAGTTTTCTTGTTTTCTTTCAACTTCTGCTACCAATTGGTAGTTTCCTCATGCGATATTTTTTCGAATCAATTGTAAAAACTTGCGATACTAATATCAGAAGTATTGCAAAGGACTAATCTTTCTGTGGAACAACTTTTAATGCCACATACACGCTTTAGTTTTTAAATTCTTAGGAGGTTCTAAGAGCTGATGAAGTGTATTTCTAATGCAATTTCCATTAGATATATTTTACCTTATACTCTAAACTCTCAACCGGGGGATCTAGAAGCAAACAGAAGCAAGATTTTTGAAGATGAAACGATGGGCCTATAGAAAGAAATATTCCAAAAGCGTACGAAAAATAACTCTCTAGTTATATTATAGATAGAACTGACTTTAAAATAACAAATAAAAACAAAATAATTATTTCATTTAAATAAATTCTATATTTCTATCTGTAAAGTTAAATCAGAAACAAGTTTTTATTTAATATATGAAATCAATAGAATTAGGAATGTCAGTTCCTCGAAAGGAATACTGAATAAAACTTCAAGTTGATCTGTTAATGAAAACAGTGCACATACATCATGGTTGTTCGTATAAATACCACCAACAGGGTAATTTCTGATGCATAAACCAGGAAATATTCACAGTGATTCAAAGTTGGCGATGAAACTTCGTTTCCGTTGGTTATTAAAGCAGCACTCCGAGTTGACCAATAAACATTAATTAGTCAGAGATGTTGAAGTAAAGTAGACATGCATCAGAAGCAACCATCAAATAACGGACTGAAAAAACTCGCAAATACATTAAATTTGGATTAGTTTACAGAATTAACAATAATTGTACAAACATAATATCAGAGACAAATCTAATTTAATAGTTGCTATATTATAGAATATAAAACTAACAAATCTTTAAAAAATTATCTCGAGAATTTCACTTAAGAGTTTGATAAATTTGGGTAAAACTTATGAAATAGTTTAATTTCTTCCAGGTGTCTAACTCTCGACTTCCAGTAAATTAATTTAGGGATATAAACAGCGGACTTCTTATGATTGAACGCCTAAATGAGGTGTTGATTCGTAGGCGACAACAAGGTCAATATAACACTCGAGAGCACGCATACTAACATAAAAGATTAAATAATTGTTCAAAAATCGATTTTGGGCACTTACATTTGTCACATTACATACAACGCGTTGGCACAGCCGTCTCCTCTATTTGCTCCCTTCCCCTTCCGGTAGTTGCTGGTCTATATATCTCCAACATTGCATGCTCTCGGACGCTGTGATGGATGAAGACAGAAAAATCCTACTATTTTCCTTCTCAACACAATGTGTTATTCTTACTATGTATCTTCTGTCAGTAATTAACTCCTAAAGTTATCAAATCGCTTTAGAAATAAATAGAGTAAAATATTGTAGCAGTCCTACAATTCTTATTGTAATCAAAATATGACCTGAAAAACACATCTCATAAAAATAGAACTTTCTCTAATAGTCGCAACTAATTACAGTAGTAAATGACATTATTTATTTAACTTCTAATCTCTCAGTAGATATTAGACATAATCGTAATGCCTCATTTTGTTTCTACAAAATATGGGACAAACTACGTTTCAGCGATACACGGCAAAGGTTAAATAACGAGTGGTCGCGGAAAATACGGTCTCCGAATCCTCCTCCTTCCTATATGGTCAGTTGAGTTTCGTTTACTGACGCCGAGCTTATCCTAAGTGTTTATACGATTGTTTATGTTATCAATCACGAAATATCGATTGGCACCGGTCAGAAGGGAGCCGTGTATGGCTACTTCCGGATTTACAAAATGCAACTGGCGCTGTCGCACAATTCATTTAATTTAACCGGAACTTCAACGTTTCCTAAAATTTTGAGCCTATTTCCACTTAACTCGAATAGCTGACCTGGGGTGTTCGGTAATGCTCAGTTAATTTCAGAATTCGGAAGTCCTTGGATTCCTGACTTGTTTGGTTTCAGAATTTAGACATTTTGGATTTCCGACTTCTTACAAAAATCCTACATTCAAGAATAAAAATATCCGGTTCTTCGGATTCCGCAATCCTTTTGATTCCATTTGCGAATACAGAACACACCTAGACTTAAGTCGAGTCGTTGTGGTTTAATCTACCGGAAATATTTTTTAATTTGAAATATACAGAGTTACCTATTCCACGGAACAAATACATTAAAAAATAAAGAAAAAAATCTCCAAAAGTATAAAACATTTTTTAAAATTATTTTTAAGAAACGAAAGACATTTCCTGCAAATTGAACCAAAGTTAATTCTAGTTATATAATTTTCATTTCGTGATTTCTTTTACGAAAATATTTCATACATTTTACCAGCGGTGTAGCCAGATGAATTTCGCGGAGGCCATCAAATTTACTTTAAAAATACCAAAGAGTATCATACTTCGTGTTAATCCAAAATAGTGAAACGTTTAATCTAACAAAGTTTAGTGCATAGTTTATCTGAAATCATCCAGTTTGGCTGCTTGATAGAATTCATTTTTAAGTCCTTATATCTCTTGTACAAGAATAGCTCAAAACAGGTATTCTTATATTCTCATACCAACCTATTAATTAATGGCGGCCATTTTCGTATTGCGGTGTATACCGAAATTTTGCAATTTCAAATGTTTACGGAAAATGCAATACCTGTGGACTAGTTTTTCATAGGATATTCACAACAAAAAACATTTCCAATGACATCTGTTTGGTAATTTTAGTCCTCTGAATTAAAACCCAAAACATAATCAAACTGGTCAAATTAAATCCAAATGCTTGTCGAAATAGAAACAATTTCGGTTTCCAGGGCTCTTTTCCGCCCGGAAGGGATTGAATATTAAAGTAGATTTCTTGTTCACCATTACATATTAAAGTATATCGAAAGTATACAGTATTTGAAGGACGTCCTGATATACGCTCCCTTGATATTTTATGATATATGCTCCCTTTGAATATATTATATTTTATGCATATTGGAAGCCCAGTAGCTCTAGTAGGACAAAATATAAACATGTTTTTTTTACACGTTATAGATCTATGACAGGAGAAACTACAGTGGAATTCTGAACTTTAGTGGCATTTGAGTTTGAAGGATTTGCAAATTGTTGATGAATTATGCTCATGCACGCTTTGGTAGAAAGATTGAAGATTCGTATCTCTCAGGTGAGATTAAATAAAATCTATTTTTTCCCACAATTTATACACTTATGTCAGGAGCACCTAGAGTAGAAATTTTAACTTTGTTATTTGAGTTTGAAAAGAGTTACAGATTTACAAATTTGATCATGTTTAATGGTCGTGGGTGCTTTGTTAACTCGTATAAAGAATGGTTGTTAAAAGAAATATTCTTTATTACCATTAAAATTGTGAAGAATGATTTCACTGTTGTAATGATAATTTATATGCTTAAATAATAAGAGATACAAACAGCTGTATAAGTGCTTCACACATGCTTTCCAAAAGACATGGTTGCATAATAGAATTTACAGGTATGAGAGAATATCTTACAAGTCCGTGCAAAAATAGGGGAATATTCTGACAGCTCAAGGAATCTAATGGAAAATGTATTGTGTCCTTGATGGCTGGCCTGTATAGATATAATGCTAACCAGTGACGACATAAGAAAAGGGTCTAGCTGTGCCCTATCCTGGGTCCCTGCAGGTCGCCGACACAAGGGAATAATCACTAGTTAAGTTTAATTGAGTGGCTCAGTGGAATAAGGGCACATGCCATATCTAAATGGAAACTGACTTTTTACATCAAAGAGACAGCTTACGCTATCTAGCGTCTACTCCCGTAATGGATATATCCGTGGAAGGTGTAATTTTTGTACCATATTGAATCGAAATATATCATTCCCAAAGAAGAAACTTTTTGCCATTGAAAAAGGGCACATGCCACCAAGCCTAGTGTAATCAAATCAGGAATATTAAGGGTGAGCGTAATGTTTACGTCAAATTCTCTCACAATGACATGGAAGTGCATCTGAAAATTACAGCGTGGCCATCGACCAAACATTGCTAATGTTTCTTTGTCACTATAGTAACCCGAGGGACGAGAAATAAAAGTTGAGAAGTGCAATAATGCTGTTCATCCTCCGTATCTACTCACAGTTCTACTTAAATTTGAAAAGTGATTTTAACCTTTAATGAACAGGAAAGAGAAGATATTTATACTGAGCTGGATTATTAAAATAAGGTTGGTTTAAGCAGGCTTTTCTATTGTATTTTGGATTTCAGTGGGAAATTGACATAAGTCATTTTTTCTGTGTAAGAACAATACCTATTTTATGGCATGTGCCCTTATTCCACTGGACCACTAAATTAAAGGGAAACATCGATGGTGGTCAGTAACGTAATAACTATATCGTTTCAGGACTCTTACTTATGCGTTTGACAGTAATGGCTGATAGGAGTGACTGCACAATCTGACAACCATTCTCATGTATAGGTTACGGGGAGTGAGCGAGAAGACATCTGTCCTGGTAATTGAGTCCTCCTGGTGCCCCTAGTTTACCCTATTGGCTATGAATACGAAAAATTAGAAATTTCGTCGAATAGTAACAGTATGGACTCACGATTGTATTCACGAACTGGCCTCATTCAAGTTCACTTGCCCCAAACTCCACTGATGTTAACTGCACCCAATTGCCATTGTTTTCACAGCCATTATTAGGATTAATTTGACTGTTTTCAGTTTGCCTTTGGAGTGGGTTTTGAAAGGAGTTCCATCTATTTGTGTCTATGTATGAATGTAAAAGAGAGTGACTCTTCTGTTCAAGAAGAAAAATGTTTTCAAAGCAACTTACCAACAACAGGAAATGTTAAATCTTATAAGTGATGCTACCAGTCGCTTAAGATTTCAAATCACATCAACCACAAGATAAATGTAAGTGTAAAAATAAATGTTTTGATATAGTGAATGGTGAAAAATAAGGGAAATTGTATTACTAACAATAAGATGAACTAATTAAAAGATAATTATGTAATAAATTTCTATATAAGTGGCGTAATCACCGTGGTTCGTGTAAAATGGAGACGTTCCAGAAGAGAAGGAGATAAGTCAGAGTTTCGAACATCGTAAAAATTTAATGTTTCCAATACTGTGAATGGATTGCTCAAGGAAATGCTTGTGTACGTCAGCATTTATGTCATTACGCGAGATAAAGAACAAACAACGAGACAGATCAGTTACTGAACAGACTAAACTCGGCAGAACAGTCTCTGTGATACATTCGAGGATAACACAAAACTCCGCCCATAGACTTTAACATTCCCCAAACTTTGGATAACCAGCCTAAACTTCTTTGACTGGATCAAAAGTTGAAAATAGTTAGTTTAACCATACCAAAAAAAAGGGTTGTTCATTTTGTACAAGACATTAAAGTAATTGAATAGAACAAATAGAGATGGCATCCTTTTCTCCAGAAAGTTCTGTGTGCAAAATGTGCAAGTGCTATGTAATTGCAGAAGAAATTGTAAACCAAGTAACTAGAATATATTCTTTGGAAATAGCAACGTAATATTTCTGTACTGAAGCCCAAAGCGTTGCATTAGTTTTATATTAAGTTTGCCTTTAATAAAAGTGAGCATTTTCCAATACTTCTATTTCTAATCTCGAAACAATGTGCTGTAGACTTCGGAATGGTCAAAGAACATTTTAATATTTGGAGAGGCACATTATGGGCATCTTAAGTCCGTGCCTTGCATATTACAATAGAACTAGAACATTAAGGATGACAATAAATACCTCGTATCTAAAGTTTTTGTCACATTAAGTTGTTATCTAACAATTGATAGAGGGAAAATGGCGGATTTTCCAGTTAAAAATTTGTATTAAGTAAAACAAGTTGTAAATTGACCGTTTACTAGTTACGAGTTTTCAACATAAAAACCGCTATTTTTCCTTTTCAGTAATTAGAATGTGATAAAAATTGTGGATACTAGGAACCAATGTTTCACCCTCGATATTATATGGTAATATGGAAGGCACGGGCTTAACATGGTCATAAGGTGCCTCTCCAAATATTGCAAGAGCCGTCAAAATAACCAGGCCAAGAAATGCGTAATGTATCTGGTGGCGATGTTTCCTCGAGCTGACATCTTGCACTGTCTTTGCGTACGTAAACCAGAAATGAACACGGGATAATCACTGCATCAAGTTCATCAACGCCAAACAATTATTTTCGCATTACTCAGCGTAGATATCTTGTGAGCTTACTAGAAACATAATGGGCATCATTTTCAGTCCGTGCTATTGAAACAATGAGAATGAACTACTTTCAGACCTACTTACTTGTTACAAGTACATAATATTCTCCATACTATGCACACAAAATTCATAGAAAATGGCCAATGTAAAGCTTTTCCAATTTGGCAACAGGGAATTACTCTAATGGAACGTTGATTATAATTTTGTAACGAGTACTGATTCATTATTCCCACATTGTGCTGTTTCAAATTTACAATGTGACCCGATCGGCCAATTTCTATGAATTTGAGTGAACAAAAATTGTACATAAAATTAGTTTTGTACATTTTTATGTACACAACAAACGAGTCAGTTTCTGGTCCTCTGAAGGTAACGATCTTAGTGTGACTGACCGATAATAATACTGTGACTCTCTTTCTGGCATAGCTTGGTGGTGAACAGAGTTGTTGGCATATTTCCTTCAGACCGGAACTAAACCTACTGTTTAATTATATCCTTCTAAGCAAAGAAACCAAAACTCCATTCCACTAAATTCTGAGTAAAAGAACAAAATGCGTTTCATCTCTCCATGTTGGTTTATGGCAAAGAGGAGGTCATGTAATCGAGTGGTCAATGTTGTAAGTCTGGTATTTCTTTTGTATTTGGCCACTACGTCGGTTTATTGGATATATGGCATCCTGAAGTGATGGTAAAAATAATACGTGAAGCACAAAATTCAGTGTTGCAGACTGTAACTGTTATTCCAGGTTAAATATGAAAAATCAAAATTTGCTAAGTTCACTAATGGCAATCAGATCCATATGGAAGAAGACAGCTATCCTTTATGGAAAACAATACAAAAAAATAGAAAATATCAAGTAATAACAAATTCACAAGGATGAAATTGATATATAGCTACCAAGATGGCGGCAGGCTCTGAATAACACTCTCCCTGGACAGAACCCAACACCGGGAACCAGCTACTAAAATGTGGCAGTAATACTGTACAATAAATAATATGATTGTGGACTGAACAATTTTTAGCTTATTCTAATGCTGTGATCTCAATGTTTGTACTAACATTTAAATTAAAATGTGTAAGTGAGTGTACACAACACAAGCGAAGTGTTGTGTAAGTGAATAGTATCGCCTCACTCAAGGTCAACCAGGTCATTGTCCATAAAAACGGCCAGCAACTGAGCAGCTTTAACGAGATATCATAAAATAGACAAGAGACATTTTAAGAAGATTGTGTAAGTAAGCTATGAAAGAAACAAAATAAAAATGATACACGTACTGAGTGTCTACAAGACTTGATCGAGTTAAAGAAGCAATTCTCTTCTGAATTGGGGCTTCGGAGGAAGGAAATCTTTGAATTCAATAAGTGTGTGCGGGAAAATGAAAAGGCTATTGGTGACCTACATCAATACAAATGAAGAAATTGTCTCCAATCTGGGGAATCCCGGAAAATCAAGAGGAAGATGTCTTTAAAACGATTATTTATGTTTGTGAACAATCGCTATACGTGAAAGTAACGATTTATTGGGTGTCAAGAAGAGTAGGCTGGCAGCAGAAATTTTTGAAGAAGGCGCTAGATGCATAATTACAAAATTCATCTGTTATCAAATAAGAGAAAGAATTTGGAAAGCGAAAAAGAAGTTCAAAGGAGCAAAAATTATTGTGAAGGAGTCACTGATCCCTGCGAGACAAGCCGTACTAAAACAAGTGAAGGAACGGCTTGATGCTAGCTCTATCTGATGGAAACGTATTTTGAAATTAAAAAGAAAGATAAACAGTTAGGGTCACTGTTGGGTAAAGAAAATGTGGGTGTTACTTAATTCAGTTATTTACAATATCGAAAATGAATTCAGTCTAGAATGATAATAGTGGATCATTGCTGCTGTGGTAAAGTGATACATTTATTTATTTCGTATATTTGATGTCAGAATGATGTCCAATAAAAATCTACATCGCCCAATAATCCGTTCCGCAGACAGCTATACGCATTGCCTGAGGTTTGACCTGAATGCCATACGCGTTTAAAGATTTCATTACCAATTCTGACTGCCACCATTTTGATGACATCATCACCCCTAAATTCGGGACGGTTTCTCTGGTATCATTTTACAATTCATTTCCTTTAATTTAACTCAACACTAAAGTGTTTACTCTGATCATCTGAGGAACTATGTCTATCGAAAATTCCCAGCATGGTGCTTAATTTTGGTTAGATAAAGTTTCTAAAGTACAACAACCTGTATTACATAAAACCGACTAGCTCCCTCAATACTTAAGGTATAACAATGATATTGATCTCGTTTGAAATATTAGATAAGGTGCTATTGCATTTATTTTAGGGCATTTTTCGGTATATGTGGGAGTTTTATAATTATTTGCTATTAAAATTATATAGTGAAAGAGGCGAAACTACTTTTTCGAATAACAGCCGTCATATTTAAATACGGCAAAGCATATAAACATCATATCAACTTGAAATACTGAAACCAATCATTGTCTTCAATTTGACACAGGAACGAAGTTTTATCTTAATTGTTAGAGAATATATTGTTTAAGTAAAAGTCAGTGTTTACCCGTGGACGCCATACTGATGACGTCATAAGCTTTAAACTCGACGCGGGATTTTTTTTTTGAGAGTGCGGAATACAGGAGAAGTAGTAATACATTTTGCAACAGGTTCGTTTCCTTTTTTGAATGTCTAGATAGACCCCAAATAAGCCTAATTTGACTGCACGACCATAAAAATAAGAAGTTACGAAATGAGTATATGATATATATGGAAAATGTCTTGATCAAATAACAATTTAACAATTACGAAGAATGTAAAATCTGTGTCTTGTAATACTGAAAGTAAATGTTGCGCTTCTCTTTTTTTTCTTGTACCAAAATGAATTTCATCGGGGTAATAAATATAAGCTGTCCCTTCCCCGCTGAAACCGAAATAAAGGATCATAATGAGAGAGTGTACGCTATAAAGAACTTCTTCTTTCTCTCCGTCTTTTCCCACCTACGTGGGATCTATGTTATTGATGAGTCTTCTGCACAAAGCTCTGTCCTGAACTTCTTCCTCTGACAAACCTTTCTCTTGAGATTCTTTGTAACCAATCCATCCATTTCCTTCTAGGTCTCCCTCTACCTCTCTTTCGCTCCACTTCAATTGCTATCACGTTTCTGAGTACATAGTAATTTGTTCTCATTACATAACCATACCACTGCAGTCTTCTTTCTTGTATCTTCTTGGATATCTCTACAACCTTGGTTGTTACCCTTACTCTCACATTTCTTACTCTCTCTTCTTGTTATACCACACATCTAGCGTAGCAGTCTCATTTCTGTAACATGTAATCCCTTTTCGGGTGCTTTCTTTATTGGTATTGTTTCTGCTCCGTACATCATTGCTGGTCTAACCACTAATTTGTAAACCATCCCTTATTCTTCACCGTGATTCTGCAGAAGTATGCGATAGAGACTCTGGAATATTAATGACATACTTTTCGAAAGCAGTGAGAATTTTAATGAGTCCTGAATATCATTTAATTCAGAATATCATGCGTCATTTAATCAGTAGTTAGATAATTTTACATAATATTTTTGAAGAATGGAAGTAATGATAATAAGGATTATTCTTCCAAGAAACAGGTTTACGACTTCGATATAGAATATAAACAGAAGTTTTCTTTACTTTCACCAAGTGAAAATGAACTAAGGATGGGGCCTACAGTTTTTAGTGGGCTCTGATATTAATATTATACTAAATACAAGATCATTCAGTCACAGTACAGCCTGGTAGCTCGCAGATCGAGAAGGAAGTGAAACACCTTAATGAATTGTGGAATGACTGGAAGGAGCTACATTATCAACGTATCCACCTTCTTGAAATCCGCCTTATTATATGGAGGTCAATTTCGTGCAATTGCAAGTACGGTGGCCATAAATATTAGCTGTACTCTAGTCGTGTAATTTCGATTTCATTTTCAATTCAGAAACTGCTTTTAAGACCAAATTCAAAACGTACCTAATACAGTTTGGTACCTGAAGAATTTTGGGTGAATATTGGGGTAGGCAATCTGGTATCTTTCGTTTGTTCAGAACAGTGCTCTTAACATTGCTCATCGGATAGAGAATTAGAAGAACGTGGTTTCTTTGGAGTTTACAAAACCGGCATCAAGTAAGGGAAAACTTAGTATCAACGGAATTCCGGAGCTCCTTAGCAGAAGTCGTAGCAGGAAATCCAAATTTTAAACTGCAGGACACTTACATGAACACTTACATACTATTCTGCACCATTCAACATGTTTTTCCACATACTTTCGTTATGTTTGTGTACAAACTATGTCAGTAGTTCATCATGCGTTACGGCCTGAGCCAAAGATGCCCAAAGGCCATTAAATGCAATACAATTCATATTGCTTTACTCAGCGTGAATGTTAAATGCTATTAGTATTTCAACGATTACTGCTAAAACCCTTCGTTCACCTTCAGTTATAAAATATTGCGAATAGTTTTTGTACATGTTTTCCTCAGATAGAGCCTACTCTGACAAGGAAATGTACCACATTAGGATAACATACGCTCGTTTAAGGGCAGTTCTACACCAAAGAAAGCAAGTTAGGCCAGAGGTGCCCTTTCTGACTGACAACGGAGTCAAGCGGAGCATACTCAGACGTATGTGTAGGCTTTGTACGACATCGTTGCGCCTTGCTTTACCCCGTTCAAACTTGTTTTATGAGAGTGTAGCCTGCTCTTACGCAACAAACGTCTTCAGTATTTAGAGTGCTTATTTTGTTATGAAAAGGAACCGGGTTCTACCCCGGTGCCGATCAAAAGTAACAGGGTTTCCAAAAGTCAAACTAGGCAAATGCTGCAATAGTACCTTGAATAAGGCCAATTCCTTCCACAGTCTTTCCTTCGGCTGGATTTCGAAATAGAAAATAAAAATAATCGTTTATAAACATACAGTTATAGGAAAAGGTTCTTAACAGGAAGCAGGTTCTTGATTTAAATATTAAAATTAACAGACTGAATGAAACTTGTTACTCACGTCTTTGCAGGGAAGCAAAGGGAATAATTATAGAAACGTAATATATTTGAGAATTATGTCAATTTAGCACGTGTAAAACGAAATTAGCTGTAAACAGGGCCAAATAATGAAGTTTATTTTACACAATGTTTTCTTCGCTAAAGAATAACAAATGCATTTCCCACCAAATCCTGATTCTAGGGTTGAGCGAGCGACCACTCATGGGCTTATTTGGAACTCCGACATTTATTGACCGATATTTGTAAATTTTCGAAAATGTTAGTACTTGTGCTGATGAAGGTTTAAGAAGATTCTAATTGGCGAAAGCTTCCATGTTTCTATGGAAACGGCACTTCAACTAAAACAAATTCTCACACATTTTGTAAGAACGGCTACACCAATTCCAATCCAGATTTGAACGTTCATACAGTGGACTATCCTCCGTATTTTAGCTGTATTACGAGAATTTTAGACTTAACATCCTAACAGAATTAATTTGCTTTATGTTCATTTAGCGTATCATTTGTGAGTGACTGAACCGATTTCAACCAGTTTTGTTACATCGAGAGAAGGAACTAAAATGAAAGCTTTGTTAAAGTTTAAAATTAATTAATGCTTCCATCCTTACTGGCTTCTTGATAACTTCTGCTAAAATCTTTGATTATGTAAAAGGGTTTCGAATAACGATCGATGATGAACTTTTGTGGATACCGAGGATGTTGATTCCTCTAGAAAGATGTGTATTTAGGATTGTTTTTATAAAAGAGAGAGGATGAAATATATGAACGTGTGTAGTGAATGTATTTACAAAGCAATCAGACTCTAGAGTTCATTTAACGTCAATCATATTCCAATCGCTGTAAGAAGTACATGAATTATTTTGTAACCTTTTCCGGGGACATCTATCGTGACACATACACTTCCAATAATAGTTTCGATTCAAATGATCAATTCACTCAACTAAATTCTATAACCACAAAATAAGAATGCGCCCTACTAATTTTCTACTTGGATTTTCATTTGTGAGACAAGTCTTCAAAATCTTTGTAAAATTGGCCAATTATAATTTATACATTAAAATCCTTTGACTTACCATTAACATGAAGTCGAAACCCGATGAGTAGAAAAATAAAATAGAAATTTAGGACACGGCACACGTCAACATTTTAATTACTAAGAATATATCTATAGTAATTAATGTAACTTCAACAATTGATTACGTTTTCACAATTGTTAAGATTTTCTAATTATTGCTGAAACTACATCATCACTGTAGCCTATATTTTAAAAAAATCCACTATTTCTAATAATATTTTCTGGTTAAGCGACAATATATATATGCAATATTGCAATCGTGGAGTGATCAATGCAAGTATGTTAAATAATAATACTTTTTTTAATTTTGTTAGTTGGGCGATAATTTACTTCAAGCAAAGTAATAATTTAAGAGAGGATTCAACACTCTACAGCAGCGGTTTTTTTTTAACAATTTTCGAGTCACAGACTCCTTTAAAGATCCACGAAAGACATGGAACCCCTTCCGACAAAACACAACTAACACTACTTTAACAAAGCATATCAAATATTATTAAAGAAAAGACAGACTGCCTTCTTGAGTAAAGCACCATCTAGTTAGCAAAGGTTTTACATAATTCACAAAAGTACTCGGCCTGTATGGCTATGTTTCTGTAACTGATTCGTGTCCCAAGACAAAATAATCCATCCCCATATTCAGATCTGCGGGAAATGGAATACCTTGGAAGAAATTATTGCTCAAAGAAAGATATCGAATGGAGCAGAAGAAATTAAGACGAAAGTAGAGAAGACAAGATTAGGAATAGAAACATGGAACGTCAGGTCACTATTGCTGGCAGCAGAGAAGTGGGGAAACCTGAAAGAGGATATCAAGATAAACAGTATAGACTTTGTGAAGTAAGAAAGGATGGAACAGGTGAATATTATAGGATGTTCTATTCGGGACTGAAAAAGTGGACTAAGAAATGGAGTGGGTGGAGTCCTTGGAAAGCTTCTAAAATGAGTAAGTAGCGTACTTCAGGATTACGTAGCGTACACTAAGGAACACTTGATGATGGGCTGAAAGGAGGAAAGAGGAAGGACCTGGTGTCTACTACTTAATCCTGAAGACGTCGGAACAAACTACAAATATCAGGAGGAGTTGATTCGGAAGGAACAGAAAGACGCATGCATTGGACCGATTTTAATGCATTAGCAAGTCAAGGACAAAATGGAGAAATAGTAGGTGAAAATTACTTACAGTCTTCGTGTAAACTTGGAAAAAGCAACTAAGCCTTGATGACCAACCGTATATCCCCGATACAATTGTAAAATACATATACTCTTTTGTCTCAAGGTAGACGCTCGGGGTCAACATTTTTTTAATTTTCAGTAATTGTTTTTGAAATCTATGGCTATTAAAATTTATGTTTTATAAATTGTATGTCCCTATGACACTTGGAAGTCCCTAAAATATTATGTAGCAGCATATATTTCACACTTTGTAGCTTGGTCCTTCCATTCACACCACCTCGCGGATTTTCTGTTTCTAGAGGCTATAGTGTGTCCCGTATGTGTGTTGTCTTCATGACTAATCTAGTGGATCAGTATCCATTGTATGTATCCCATTTGGATGTACGGCTTTTCTGCCTGTGTGGCTCTCAGTGAACCGTCTTTCTATACTTTCAATGACATAAGCCCTTATATGCTTATTTGTGTGGATGCGCACGCTATGTGTATACCTCTCGTAATTGGATTTCAACGACTCTTTGTGGGATCGGCTACCTTAGTAATAGTTACTTGGTCCTTACAATTATTGTGTCAAAACGAACCTTCATAGCTCTTGCATATCCTGATCTTTTGAAAAAAGATTTTGTATGTTAAACTCCAGAACCCAAATGAGAGTTTCAATGCTTTGAATTAGCAATGAAATCCCAAAACGACTTTTCCTGGATAGAAAGCGGCTAAAATTGCAGTCAAGAGGATGGAAATCCCTGAGGGATGAAAACAAGAACTGGATAACAAAATATGAGTGGACGATGAAGAATCTGATATAAGTATCAAGAATAAAGACATTGAGGGTGAAGGAAGGAATAAGAAGAAACAGAGAGCGATCAACATTACGGATATTTTTTCTTTCGAGTGCGGGGATATCTATCAAAATCAGAGGCCATAGTTCATTTTGCATCTTTAAACTTAATTTTCTGAAAACTACATTTTTCGAACTCTCAGAACTACATTGCTTGAATTTTTCTTTATATCGTACAGCAATAATTCTAGTTCGACACAATGACACAAGAAGGCATAACATGCAGTATTAAAATCATCTACAAACTCTTAACCGTTTCGAAGAAAAAAGGTACAAACAACTTACCGCACTGTTAAAAAAGTTAAACCCTGTCACACAGACTTTATGATAGGTCATGAAATAAAATCATGTGACTATTGGTTTGAGAAAAACGGATATAATTGTCTAATATAATTATAAAATAAATATGTTTATATGGAATTTACTGAAATACTTTATATAATATACTGCAACCTTTTAGATTTCTTTTAGATTCCACAAAATATAACTATACACGTGTAGTTGCTATTCGTAATGTTCAACACTTCACAGTCAGTAAAATACCTACTTACACCGACAACAAGCAATCTAATAGTACTTTGGACCCTGTAGTCGCATTTATTTTTAAAAAAGTAATAATGATAGGCAGCAGCAAATGTTGATTACAAAACTGTTTCGTTATTTATATTTCATCTTAAAATATTTTAGTTCTACGGGTCTCTCAAATACGTGACATTACCAGTTCTACATGAAAACCTAATTATTTTGCAGACCGAAAAAGCTACTTACTTACAATTCCTAGGTGTCCATTATCTTCCATAGACAACGGTCCTACATACGAATAGCGCTTGTATCTAAATTTGATTTCAAAATGTCGATATTACATTTGCAATGGTTTTGTGAACTGATGAAACACAGCACTCCAACTCACTATGGTAAACTTTATTTTGTATTGTCCATTTCAGTAACTTTTGACATCTGATCGTCACGATTATAGGAATGTAATGCATGTTGAAATCCTGAAATGACTGTGCTATAGGCGGAATTCAAATCCGCGAACTTGGACACGCTGGCCTAATGCCTCAGACCACACGACCACCTCGATCAGCACTTCCACTCACTTAACATCGTGTCGGAAACAGGCTGCAAAACTGAGAAGATAGCTACGAAGTTGGCGTGCCATCTAATGAGTAAAAGTCAAAGGTCACGACTTCAATTAATGGCACTCATTGATGGTTGTATTAAGTTAGCTTTGCAACGTGACTTTTGACCTTTACTGGCCAGATCACTGTGAGAAGGTCTGGTCTTTTATTTGTGTGCATACAGCATTTTCATTTCCACTTTGATTAGTTCGGAAATTATAAAACGTAAGCTAAGTTTTCCCTATAAACAATTGGTTTGCAGGCCCTCCGAATATGACATTTAAGCTACGCCTATTCCTAAAATTGGCTTCAATTCCTTAACATTGCTTTAAATGGGAGATATCCTTTATATTTTATATATACCTGCATATCTTATCTTACCAACATTGATTACATTCTTTCGGCGTCTCCTCAACCCTGGCGCAAAGGACACTTGCCCCTTTGCGCCCTTTTAGTTCCAGTTTTCCCTTAGAGTACTGGATTTTTAAAAAGAATAACAAAGAGTTTCAGCTGTTCAAAGACTAGGTCTCGACCGTTGCGTACGATATTTACTTTCTTTGAGAATTCACCTCGCAAGCTCTAGCAGGAAAATCACACACAATGAACATTTTTCTGAACTGTTTCTTATTATGTCTTTTCTCTGATTTCCAAAATTAAAGAAGAGCATGGGAAAGTTTGAAAATGATTTCAGTAGGTACTACTTTCTTTGAACATAATCGTTTTACTTTTGCCTTTAGGACAACAAAATTTAAAAGCTTTGGGTGATCTCTTGAATACAATACACACTTCTCTCGTTTGCACTGTTTCGACTAAGTTCCAGTTTGGCTACAACTTCATGTATTCAACAAATATCCTCTGCCTAGACCAACTACCTCGTCTTCCTTACAATCTTACGTCTGCTGCAATTCAGCAGAAAAAGTAAATTTTCCCAGATCCGATAGGGTCAATCGGAGGAACTTCTAGCTAATCGAAGCTACTTTCGTTCTTTGAATTTATGAAATAATTGTAAAAATTTAATTATTTTTTTGTTTAAACAATTTGGACAATTCTCCAAATCAGACCCCAAACCAATCAACCTACGGCCATACAAGCATACCTCCAGGAAACGTACCTGAGGAACATAAATCGTTTAATTTTGTGTGTGAAATGCTTTAACGTATTTTATTTTTGTTTGTTTTAGTTTGAATTTATTATTTTTGTTGATCAGAATTCTCATCGAAATTGTCAGTCATTCGAAGCGTATGGAGGGATGTATAGTAGATACAGCGATTTTTGGGTAGGTAATTTTGCTCCAGTTGATTAAAGGGACTTATATTTAAACTACCATGCCCGGTTATGACCGCGTCATACAGCACCATCCTCGGACAAGAATCAAAATGTTTATTTTCAAATGTAAACGACGATGCCAACGTAGCGGTGTTTATACATAGGGCAAACTCAGAAGATGGAGCGCAGTCGGCAAGTGCTTGAAAGTGGAGTTTTATGACCGGCAAGGGGCAAAATGTATAATGTTATATTCAGTTTGGTGTATGAGAATAAATTTCATAGTTCCATGATAAAGAATAAGTATAATGATATGTATTTAAGCTCTTGTATATATGTAAACTTCGGTATATACATAAACTTGTGTAACGTGCTTTAATAGCCTGTCGGGGCATGTGCCTTCAATAGATAAGTAAAGATAACAAAGCTCTTAATAATAGAGGTAATTTTCATATAATTCCTGATTCTTTTCTTAGTCTAACTGCCACATCACGCAGTCTACTATTCACTTCCTTCAGCTCGAGCCATACGCAGCATATATACAGTA
This sequence comes from Lepisma saccharinum, assembly GCA_022664845.1. NCBI lineage: Eukaryota > Metazoa > Arthropoda > Insecta > Zygentoma > Lepismatidae > Lepisma > Lepisma saccharinum. The sequence goes on along the minus strand of JAGDQP010024407.1, from coordinate 10,148 downwards.
GATTGTCTGACAGCCCTCTGACTGTAAGCAATCAAGACATATAACACTGGAACATCCGATTGTATGCTTGCAAAGGGAACCTTGCTTGCTTCTCGTTCTGCCTAGCTCAATACACTGAAATAAGTCAACGAAAAGAAATTTGCTATTGAAAGATAGATTATGTTCCACGTTGGTCTTCCCTAATTAACACTTAGTATTCAACATTACCTATATATTTTGTTTATAATTAACTCTATAGATCAATGGCGAAACGTGGTATATATAAATTGGGAGACTTCATATGATATTTTTAGGAATAAAATACATTACAGATTGTTCTAAGTTGTAATTGAGATGTAAGGAACAGCCGTTATATCTTAGCAAAGGCTATCCGAATGTAATATAATAATAATAAAAAAAATATCAAAGTTCATTGTCAGTGTACAAGAAAGTAATTAAAATAACTATCACAAAATTTAGATAGATGTCCACATTGACTACCATGACTGATGGTCTTTGGAAGAATTAAGGCAATGTTAAATATTGCACCTGGAACTGTGTTAGAACGAAATGTTGTACAGATGGCACAAAAAGAGCTTGAAGCTAAATTACGTAAAATGTTAGGAAAATACAAAAAATGTTCCTTTTCAGCAACAAAGTTTGATTGAGCGTGATAACTGATTTAACGCAAGTTATTAGAATAAGTGTTTTATGGACGCTTCAGCGACAAATAAAGTGTAAGTTAAGTTTCCTACGGCAGGTAAACAGACAACTTTTGTTTTTCCAAAGGCAATTGGTTATTATTTTTCAAATTTTAGAATATCATCGTTTACGAGTTGCAGTTCTTAACTTGCTGATTCAACTGAAGCATTGAATTAAAATGTATCAAATAAAAATAATTGTCAACTATTTATTACTAATCTATGATTTTCGGCAAAATCCCTTATTGTAATAAATATAATTTACGAACTCATACGTTACTGGTACCTCACGTTCTGTACTTTCATTTTACAAATTTGTTTTTCTTCCCGAACATCCAAATTTCCTACTTGTTGATGCTATAATTAGTAATGCCACCCTGCTTTCATTCATCCAACAGATGCTACGTCTTTCCGTTTTAATCTCTTGCTGATTAGTGACTCCGGAGATTTGAGACACATTCTATTATGTTGTTGCCTCACGTTCATTACACCATCATACGTTTTACGTCATTTAGTGAGAAGAAATCCTGAAGACGAAAACGTTATTGTATCACCTTGTGGCACTCTCTGAGTGTTTCTGGTATTAGCTAGTAACTTTGATATTGTGTTAAATCTTTAAGTTAATATAATAAAACATTTGAACTAAAAAAATGAACTAAGAAAGAAACAAAATTTACTTTTTAGATATAACACAAATGCCTCACATATCTTCGCAAAAGAAATGATAATACTGCAAGGGGTTTCAACTTTCAAACAGTAAAATAAAAAGTCGTCAAAGAGAAAGAAATAAGACGGAACTAAAAGTTTTGTACCCTACCTGTGACTCTGATCTTACAAAATGTTCTTCAAAGCTTAATGAAAACCAACAGAATCGTCTGAGTGTGGATCAATTAGGTCAGTGCAGTGAAGTCATTTGTAGCCATCTTGAACGTATATTCCTCAATGTTTCCTTCCTGTACTAATAATAAAATGGATATTTTAACTAATATAATAATAATAAAACATAGAAAATTGTGCAAAAATATGTTTATTTATTTATTTGTTTAGTGACAACACAACAGGCAATGACCTAATTATAATGTTGAGCTTTACAATTTAGTTGTACAGAGTTTATTGACAATTGCATCTCTAAATTCTTTAGGCGACATAAAGCACAAGTCCAGATCATTGTGAACTGTACAGCATTTGTTATATATAGTACAAATTCTCCAGATTGGTGACCTCATCAAGATATTGGTTCTTGCCTTTTTACAGTGGAAGAGACCAGTATTATTAACGCGAGTTTTAGATGATGTGACACGAAACTGTAATGTTGAAACTAAATCCACACAATCTAACTTATTTTGAACAATTTTTTGAAGAAATAATATATCAGCAATGTTGCGCTTTTGTTCTAAGCTCTGAATATTAAAGTTCTTAATGACTGCATTGTAATTATCATAAGCAGGATAAATTCGAGTTTCTTTAAAAGTCAGGAATTTAAGAAATTTTGATTGGATTTTCTCTAATTGTTAGCAATGTTTCAATTGATATGGATTCCAAATAGAAGAAAGATATTCTAACTTGGAGCAAACATAAGCATATTTTGTTTCCAGTGTTGATATATTGTTGAATTCTCTTCCCATCTTAATTACGAATCCTAGTAACTTCAAGGCTTCATTTGTTATATTTGTCACGTGTATGTTAAAAGTCAACATCGAGTCAAAACTGACACCACGATTATTAACTACAGTAGGTCTGCTTAGTACAATTTTATTAATGGATCATTGAACATCAATGAACCACAATTACTATTAATCTCCTTAAATTTACGTGTGTTTTAACTCTTTATTAAGTATTCTGTTCTGGCCTACATTTTTCGTAAAGGAGTATTTAAAAATAAGGTAGATTCACACCACAGACAACCCAGAGATAGGGTGGTAACTTTCTATATGCCTCATGGTAACTCCGCATCGAATAACAAAATCGAAGCTCATTGGATGACACATCATATTACTGTACTATAGTCAATAGGAACGAAGATTTTCAATCATTGGTCCACCAATTCCACGAATCACGGAGCCACTGTCGCTGGAATCATCTGCTCCGCAGGGAGCTTGAATGATTAGCAATAATTTACAAGATTTAACACAGCAAGACCTGACCGATCAAACTGATAATAACATTAATATTAACATACTGCTTGCAGAAATCACAACAGAGGAAATTACAAAGATCCTTAAGAAAAATAGGAATACATCAACTGGTGCAGACAAAATTCCCTACATAGTTTTGCAAAGAAGTCCTCCCATTTTATTTGAGATTCTCACTCAGATGTTCAACTTCTCTTTTAAGCTTGGATATATTCCTCAGATATGGAAAACAGCTTATACTATATTCATTCCAAACCAAAACGAAAACAGATTCGTATCTTCAAATTATAGAGCCATAACCTTGACAAACACCATAGCAAAACTTTGTAAAACCGTTATTGCAAAAGGACTAAATCTATTTTTAGAAGATTCAAATATAATTATAAGATTCCAGGCTCGATTTAGAACCAAAGTATCTACAATTGACCAGGTGATGAGAATTGTCACGGACACACAGATAGCTTTAAATAAAGGGTTTAAAGCAGCTGCTATATTTATAGATCTTACATCGGTTTTCGATACAGTGTGGCATAGTGGTCTCATTTATCAACTGTATTCTATGAATTTACCCACCACATTGATCAGATGGGTTAACAATTTTCTAACGAACAGATCTACGAAAATCAAATTCGGAAATTAATACTCAAAAGAAATTACTATCAAAAAAGGAGTCCCTCAAGGTGCTGCATTGAGCCCTATACTATATTCTATATATGTGAACGATACACCGAATTTAGAAAACAACACTACACAACTTGGTCTCTTTGCTGATGATACAGCATACTAGACTTCGGCAAGATACACAAAATTGCAATAAATTACTTACAAAAGACAACAAATCTATTCACTTCCTGGTGTAACACATGGAAATTAACACTAAATGAAAACAAGACAGTTTGTAATTTTTTACCCAAATGGAAAAGGAATAAGGAAAGACAAAAAAGCTAAAAATAAACATGTTTGTGTAAACAAAATTAAAATTAAACCCACTAACTCAGCAAAATATCTTGGAGTTACTCTGGACCAGAGACTCTCCTTCAGGACTCATATATTGGACAGACAAGAAAAGGGATTGCAATCTTTAGCAGCTGTAAAGACTTTACTCCTCGCTGAAATACCGCTCAACATAAAAACCAGAATATACACTTCCATACTAAGACCTACTATCACGTATGGACACGAATTATACAATAGCAATACAAATATTGAACTAATAAACAAATTCGAAAGATATTGGCTACGTGTTTCGAAGAAAATGTGAAGAACAGGAAAGGACTTACTATATCAAAACATTAACATCACCCCTATGGACGAGTACTTGAAAAGAATTAAATTAAACTATATCAATAGCATTAACGACGAAAAATTCGCTATACTGAACCTTTCTGCAAGACTGAACTATGACATTGTACGTCACCAAATAACATATGAAGAACTTCTAAATAACATCTAAGGAATACAGTGGAACGTTTGAAAATATTGAGAAGTAGCGTACCCACGGATGACTATATGAGGATTACTGCAGTTTCTAATAACTAATACCAAATTATTTAAAAAAAAACAACAACTTATAATCTGATTTCCCGTTCAATGTTTCTGACTTACAAATGACTAACATATCTTAGACATATTTTGACTTTCCAATACTATTATCATCAAATAATCAATTAAGATAAATCATTACACACAAAAAGTGATTTCTTTCCTGGGGTGGATTTCCTTGATGTTTGGGTGGTTCTTGCTTGGATTGACTGCTCGGAATCCGATTCTATTCCAATCCAAATAAATTAGTAACATAATTAAGTAATAAATTCAAAGGACTAAAGTGGCTCAAGATAGCCAGAAGTCCAGTCTATGGGCCCTGAGGGCCAGGACAAATACCTTTGTTGTTCAAAATTCACGAATTTTGAAACAGCCATGTTAGACTTCTTTGTTCATTAAACGCTGATGGTGTAACATTTTGATGAACTTCATTGAAAGTGTCGCATGAATTAAGTTTCGTGAGGTTTTTTTGAAAAGGAAGGAGTTGAAGAGATGGATGTAAATTTGTATTATCTAGACCCTGTAATAGCATATCTGATTGTTAACGCTTTTTCGACATTTGAGCGGTTAATCATTGAAACACGTGAACTATACTCTCCCATTGTATAGGAAAGCAGAAAGCTCAGCTTGAAACTTTAACAGACAGATGGTATAATGTGCATTTTATCGTGGAATCTAGTTTTGTGTCGACTACTGAGTCTTTGGAACGTTGGAAAATGATTCATTATCTGAGTGATGTAATATGGGTCCAATCGGCTAAAACTTTTCCCAGCATGCACACTAAGTCTTGTGCTATATGAGAATAATAACAGCTACACACGGTCGCTTTTCTGGTTTAATAAATTCTATCCAGGACAACCTAAGCATTGTTATGACGAATTCCAATGTCTGAATTTAATGATTAGGATTTTATTTTATACTTTTTTCTATAATATATTACTCCTGAATTTAAAGCGAAGCATATTAAAACATGTATATCGTGTAGCCCTGGACGTGTTGCCAAATTATCGTCGTGGCCTTCTAAGTTTTAAAGATTTAGCACCTCCGTCACACAGTGATTCTATTACGTGAGTACTTACGCTTATTACGCAGTAGTTAAGATATCCATCCCAGGTATAGGATACATTGAGCTAAAATTAAAGTCGTCGTCTTAGAAAGTCAAACGCATAATCAGAAGATGAAACGAGTCAAAATCAGTATCCAGATTTTTGAAACGCAACTTATCTCCGGGCAAGCACTCACTATTAACACTCGTTAACAATAGTTTCCATACCTTATACAATTTAATATTTGTGTGCAATTGCTTCAATATTGGGTTAGGTTGTATTACTGTATTAGGTTGCTGAATTGTTAGTTTCTAAGTTCCTTCTGCTTGGGGTGTGGGCTGTACAACTTAACACGTTCGATATATAAAAAAAATCCATTTTTTTTCCTACGGAAACGTCAGTCCTTTTTATGAATACAGAACAAATTGTAATGTAAGTGGGAATTTTTTGATAAGCTTAAGGAAGCCATTTTAGCTTGCTGGGCAACCCAATATAATTCGTGAGGTACCAACAACAAGTAGATTACTCTCTACTTGTAGATGGAAAACTATCTGCACATTAACGCACTTAGTCAGAAAAGCGTCTAGAATCTAGCGAATTATATTAGATTGCCCTCTTTTATGTCATTCTGATAGATAACTCCGTGCTCCATCCTGATTAACTACAAATTTCCAGCTGTCTTCTGCAGGGTAGTTCCTATAGATTTCGGTATTTAGTGCTCCTCTGTATGACATGTGAAGGATGTGCCATATGATCCGTTGTCTAATATTTCTTCAACAGTTGTAAATCCAGGGTAATCATACGAGTTATGGTCACTGCTGAACATGTCACTGGCTTTACCATTTCATATTGCGTTAACGGATTCTCTCAGAGTGCCATTCTCAAAACATGTCACAGACTCCAATGATATTTGCTATGCTCAACGTTAGAAGTACCAGCAACAAACAGAGTTACCAACTATATTCCGATTGAACACAACATTTATTACTTTATCAACAACAATAAACGGTTTTACTGTATCTCTGAAGAATGGAACGGTGTAAGGCGACCTCTACATACAACCAGAGTGCTAGTATATAACACACTGCTACTTTTTTTTTTTGTTTATAATCCTCTGAATTTCTTATCTGTGTCGGCCCCAGTGTGTTGTTGCTCCCTTCCAGAGGAAAAGGCCTGAAATTAGCAGCAATGTATCCTCTGGAGAACAAACTGCTGCTCCAGAAGATCATTCTCACACTATATCGACAATAAAGTACAATCTTCTCTGATTCATATACATTTGGTATGAGATTTTATCCTGATATACAGACAATTGTTGGACGCAAAAACATTTCTTTCAATAATTATGTTTTCAGATCTAAAGAATATATTTGACCTTTCTTTCGTTCCTCATTTTAAACAATGCTTGTGGAATTTACTATTTTGTTTTCCCTGATCACTCAATTTTGACCCTAAGTTGTCAATCTTCTCTTTTTAGGGTTATTTCTACCCAAAATGTGTGGAAAGCAAGGCGAGTTTAGAGTTCTTTTTGATAATTCAATTATCATATTTGTATTGATTCAAGTAGTTGCTCCAAATGTTGTTAGTATTCAGTCTCCCGCAATGATCTGTAATTTTCTTCTATTCTTCTCTCATTAGCTATGACTTCAGGGAAAGCTTTTTTTGTGGATCTAAAAGCTTTTTGTTTTCTTCCTGGTTTCATAACAGGTTATTTCCTCAATAAATAGACCGAGAGAAACTGATTTCAGATTTTCATTGAGAGACCTTGAGATTTAATCAGTTTTCAGTCTAGTCATACTACAAACTTTATACACGGTATTATTACGATATCTGCACTTATATGAAATTTGGACCTAGAACTTTCCCCACCAGCATTTTTAAGATATCCTCATCTTCAGTTCCAATATCAACAATATTCAAACTGAATCTGCAACATTTCTTAACGGGATGTTCTTAATATTTACACTTGAGCACGTTGTCACTGGATCTGCCTTAATTTTATACCATAAATTTCTATGTGCTGTAGAGAATATGGGAATCAAATACAACTTCCTGCACACGTAGGTAATGTTTATTTGTACCTAATTACTTCATTTGTTTAACAATTTAATCATTTCTCTAATTCACTTTCATTTTCAAGATGTAGGGTTTTCAAAATTAAAGCATTAAATGAGGTTCTTTCTTTGCTAAATAAAATTATTTTTTTCTCCATAAATCATGAATAATAAAACAAAGTAAACTAACGTTATCGATTACTCTGTGAGTTAGTACAAAAACTTACATTTTTCATCTCTAAAGCATCCCATTAGACATTTCTGAAATATTTTGTAGATAGATAGTACTGTACTCAAGAGATGATCCAGTGAACATTTGAATTTAATTCTTCCTGTAAATATTACACAAATTTCAGGATACAGAATAAACAGTGAGTTACCTATAGTTTGTATAACGCATAGTTTTCCAACATTACATCTAATTAAGAATGTTATTTTCTCCTTGCGAAAAAATATATATTTTTATACTTGGTGTTTGATAAACATTGCTGAGATATTCAATCCAGTAAAAAAGTTTGGTAAACATTATTTGATATTGGCCAGTCTAGTAACTTGTGACTTCGTCCCGTCACGATTATCCGTCATGTTCTAGTTAAAAGACACCCATGCCCCTGTCGGGACTCAATCCTGGGGCCTTTGAGTGGTGGGCCTAACGCCTTAGACCCCACGGTTACCTAGTTGGCTATTCAATTCAGTCATAAGTAAATTGAGACGATCTACCTAAAAAGGCCCACGAACGAAAAATGTAGTCAGGTAAATTGTAGGGACTTCAAGATCTGCCACCTGGGAACTAGTCACACCCCATACGTTCATCTTTCGATGTAATTGATTTTCATCTTCACATAAGAAGGAGCTATTGTGGTAGTTTCTAATAATGGTTTTGCTTTTACCGCTGCATATGTCTTAACTCCCTTTTAAATGAAACTTCTATCATATTTAAAAATAAACGTTTAAGCAAGGAGAAGATATTAAAATTAACTATTACTACAATGAATCGGTACTAATTATAACAGAAATTAGCATAATGACATGTGGTCATTAATGTTGTATTTGATCGTGAAAGGTTTTTCTATGTAAGGGGTATATAAAATTTACACACAGACTATTAAGAGAAAGAGTGAGACTGTTCGCTGGCGACCTTTACTGTATAGTACAATTCCACCATTCTCTCACATTACTGAGGAAAGGAGCAGAAACTTTCATTTGTGGCCGTTAATGAGAGCACGGGTTCTACAAATCATATATCATTTCTCCACTAGACAACATAGGCCAAAGAACCGCACTTATTTTTTATCAGAAATCTTGTGCATGCATGCCATGATTAACAATTAAAATGACAAAGTTGGAGGATAATTTTGACAGTTGAAAACAGTTTCGAATTTATTGAAGTATGGAAATATTACGTGTCTAATTACAAGTTTGTATTTCAATACTGATTCAAAGATTGAAAGGGAGTTATTAAAAGAGTAAATGAAGCGGTACCTTCAAACTTTTATGCTGGAAACTTTGATTTGATAGTTAATGTTAACACTAGGTTACTGATTGGCAGAAAAGATATAATTGATTAATAGTGGAAATCAAGGACAAATTATTATATTCCTGCCATGATATTGAAAAGTTTTCTCTTCCAACAACAATGCAGTGGAATCCATTCGTTGGCAACTCTAGTTTGAAACGTGGAAGCACACATGTGGGAGCGGTCCCAAACATTCATCTTTAAAATGCAGAGTTACTGCATATTATTGTATTCTTGCACGATAAAGAAAAACTCTCAAAGTATTTTAAAACACTACTTTTTTTTTAGGACTTATTTTAAAGAATTACCAAGACAAAGCTATTGAGAGCATGATGATAATAAATGTAGAGAAAAGAATTGTTATATTGAATGAAGGAATGAAACGGAATCGTAAATGAATGTTAGAAAATAGAAAGTGGAAAAACTATCCGGCTTCCACTAGTTGGGACATGATGAATATTAAAAGTGAGAGTATCAAATGTGGAAAAGGAGATAAGGAGAACATCTAAATATAAGGATTTGCGAAGAAAGAGAAAAGTTTGTTTATGATATGGCAAATAAAGAGTGAAGAAAATTAAGTTAAACGTTTTTGTGTTGAATATGACACTGTATGGAAGAGACACATGTACCCTGAGTAGTGACGAAAGACTTTGAATAGAAAAAAATAGATGGGAATGATAAAAGTAAATGAAAGAAGACGAAAAGAGAGTGTCAGCTTCAAACAACTTTACGTGAGAGCATGGTTTAAGTAAAGCCTTTTCTAGTATTATTAAAGAGTGCAGAACTTCAACTGCCTTCTTAGGTTGCTGAAGATCAAAGAAAGAAAGTGGCATCATTCAATGAAGGGTGACATTGTAATGATTAAATGCTGAGCCATATTTCTCTAATACTACAATAGTAAACAAATACAATATGTATTTAAATAAGACGAAATAATTTCAAATATCTTTAGCTAGTAAGAATTGTACTGCAAACTTTTCAAATGTTAATAATGTTGCAACCATTTTTGAAAGACTAATTCGAATTCGATGTTTGTATGATCTTCAGGCAACTTTGGCTCAAACCATTAAGGGGAATAAAGTTGATCGAAATTATTCTGTCCTCTTATATTTTTATATTCACTTTTGTGGGAGTCTTGGAGATTCTGAAGGTTATTTTTGAATTGCTATTATTATGAA
>JAGDQP010024406.1:13593-27991 GCA_022664845.1 Lepisma saccharinum | reverse complement strand
CGGCAGCAGTCAGTCCTGCAGGAAGTCAGAGGGTCAAAATGCCCGGGTTTGGACTGTAGACTGCCAGGACACCGTCACGGCAACTCGAACGGACCTATACGTGGCGACCCTCAACTGTCAGTCACTTGTAGGAAAGGACAAATTAGAAAAATTGCAGAATAAACTCAAGAGGATTAAGTGGGACATCATAGGACTATCAGAAGTGTGGAGGAAGAATGAATAACAGTTAAAACTACCGTCAGGGCACACGTTCTAACTCAAAGGAACAGAAAATGGAAAACCGACAGACGTTGACTTTATAATTAACAAGGACCTGAAGACACGGATCACAAAAAGCGAAGGAATTTCAGATAGAATCGCACGGGTAGTAATAAAGATAAACAAGAGATACAGTTTGGAAATTATACAAGTGTATGCTCCAACAACCTCACACCTGGAAGAGGAAGTCGAAGACCTATACGAGGAGGTACAGAATATTTTGGATAGTAGCAAATCACATTACAAAATTGTGATGGGAGACTTCAATGCGAAAGTAGGAACCAAGCAGAGCAGTGACACGAAAGTGGGAAACTCTGGATTTGGCAAAAGAAACAAGAGCGCAGAGAAGTTAGTGGAATTCTCAGAAGCCAACAGACTGTTCATTTCCAATACATTTTCAAGAAATCGCCCCAGAGGAAGTGGACATGGAAAGGCCCAAATGGGACCAAAAACGAAATAGACTATGTTCTGTCGAATAATGGGAAAATTCTGCAAGACGTGTCTGTTCTGAACAGTATCAAAGTCTCGAGTGATCATAGGATGGTGAGATGTAAGTTGAAAATAAATACTAGACTTGAGAGAAAGAAGCTTATCAGAGGAAACCCGTCAGTTTTAAATCCGGAAAATCTAGGAAAACACAAACAGACATTCGAGATAGAACTAAGCAGCAGATTCAGTGCCTTGGAGTTAGAGGATGAAGAAGACATCGATAGCTGAAATAAAATACTGACTGAGATAATAAGAGAAACAGCCAAGGAAATAGGCACCAGAAAGAAAAATTTCAGAATAAACTAAACTCTTCATGAAGAAAAGAAGGGAAATGTAAGAAGAGGAAAATTGCACAAAGAGAATTGAGTAAATAGAACTAAATAAAACCGTAAAGAAAAAAATAAGAGAGGATGTACGAAGATATAACGAAAATCTTGTTAGAAATACAGTCGAGGAAAACAAGAACCTGAAGAAAGCCAACCAGCAGCTCATGATAAGGAAAAAGCAAATAATTGCAGTTAAGAGACCAGACTGGACCGTAACACGAAATAAGGAAGAAATTATAAACATATTTGAAAATGTCTACAGAGAATTGTACTACTCCGAGGAAGAACTAGTTAATGAAGACTCAGAAGGAAATGATGTAGAAGTTCGAGACGTAATGAAAGAAGTGGATAAAGTTCTTCAAGGGATGAAGATGAAGTGGAGATGGGTCGGTCACATAGATAGACGAACAGATGGAAGGTGGACGACAAATGTACTACAGTGGATTCCGAGAGAAAAGAAACGACCGAGACGACGTCCAAATGTAAGATGGGTAGATGAAATCAAACGTTTTTCAGGAGCTACATGGATGAGGATAGCAACAGACCGAGATATGTGGAAAGAAAAGGGGGAGGCCTTCATCCAGCAGTGGATAGAAAACGGCTGAATATGATGATGATGATATATTATGTATTGGCATGGGTTTGTTGTAAGAGCGGCCCTCGAGGCCGAAACACGCCCAATATAATAAAGATGATTCTATTCTATAATGATAACGCAGATTACATCTGAACATCGAAACGACTGACAAAAAACATGAGCTGTGCGAGTCGAACATCAGACGCTTTATTTATTTACTTTTAAAACTGTTGTGGCTGGAAACTGGTGCCGTGACCCTATAACAAAGAATTAAACAGGATAGCCTGCATTCTTAAGCGCAAAGGACGATCCAAGTAGATCCATTCGATTCTGCTTAATTACATTGGCCAACAATGAGAAAACTTTATTTTCTGAATTTTAAGTGTTCTGACTGTATTTCGATGTGCTGAAATCGAAAATTATATTTAAAAAGTCGCATCGCGTACCATTTTGTCGCAAATTGCATGCATATATAAAAGAAGATGAGCACTAAGCAGTCGCACGGCCTGAGCCAAAGATGCCTTTAGGCCATAAATAAAATTCAATTCAATTTATTATGTAGTCGCAGTACAGCATTGTAATCCACAAACCGTAAAAGAAATAAAGCATCGTAGTGCCCTAATGTGGAATGCTGGAAAAGGGATACATTTTGGAGTAGATATTGTCGGCATCTTGAAATGTGTCGTGTTAAATGTAGGTCATTTTTTTAAAATGGCAAATGGGTCGTGTGATATCAAACAGCACGAGAATGTTCCCAGAAAGTCATTCCAGGTGTCAGATTTGAACTGCCTATTACGGTGGCGATTCGAAAATGTAGGCTTCCAGAATGTAGCCCTTTCCCAAGATTTGAGATTTGTGTAACCCGATGCTTTATTTCCTTGATGGTTTGTGAACTACATGCTGTACTGCTACTTTTGATTCACTCTGTAGTTGCAAATATCCATACTGGTTATGACAAAATGGTGGGTGATGGCGACAAACGATGGTCGTTTTTGAACTCAGCGCCCCAAAAATCAATATAACTCCTATTCATTTTCAAAAAAAAAAAAGTGTTGTGACCCTTTATGCTGTCGACCAGTGTTACCAATAGAATTCGGTATTGCCCTTGGACATGCGAGTAGCACAGAATTGGTAATTCGTACATAATCTAATAGAACTGTTTCGATCATCCCTTTCGTTCCATTTTCCTGAAGTATTTCTTTGTTTAGTGAAATGTTACTTGTTAGATAAAGTTTTGGATTTCATCCAATGGGGATGAGAAAAAACTTAACTCGAGACCTCTTGAATAAGAGATAGATGTATTACTACCGAACTACGCCGCACGTGAATGTTAAGTGACAGTAGAAATAAACAAGATATAGTTCCCTAAATGTTCTAACACACACAGTTTTATGTATTACTACTCCGTACTTTCTGCTGATATATGCTTCCTCAACCAAAACCTGTATGATGAATCTTCTTTCTGTTTTGACAATATTGAAACATTCGAACTTCGAATATAGAATAATTCACGGCTGATAAATTTGGATAATCTAACCTGGAAATTCGAATAATATATATTGGTTTCTGGTATTTCGAAATATTTCAAGCTGGAATAGCACTTGTAGCACGTTGTAGCACTTCTTCCTTAAGGTTCAGAAGGACATTACTTAGGACATTATTAAGTATAAAGTAAGTTATCTCTTAATTGTAAGTAAAGGGAAATAACAATGATTACCAGTATCATTTCAGGAATGAAAAACTGAAATTAAGTTTGTTTTCAGTTCATACATGGAAAATACACGAAAAGAAAATGATAACTAAACTAAAAATACTACTACATATCTTGGCACTTACTTTACTGGACTGAAAATATCATCACTCTTGGAATGATTTTCTTCTATTTGCAGTTGTTCAGGAGAAGCAGAGACAACGTGTTGAGGCTTCTGATTAGCCGATGCATGAGCACTACGAGGTTTCGGAGTTGGGGGTGAAACAGCAGATTCAGATTTTGGAAATTCCGATGGCAAATTTGTGGAAGCCATCATTAATTGCTTCTTATCCCCAAATAAAAGTATCACAATGAAAATAAATAGTCCTTGTAACAAAAAGCTGTGCACTTCAACAGGTCTAAGCAGACACTCACTCAGTAAGGAATAGTCCGTAACGAAGGTTAATGGAGTGTGTGGTTCTTGTTGTAAATTGATGCTAAATGTGGTTGCCTCATTAGCACTTGAATATCAGAAATTATCACGTGTACGTCCTGTTTAGTTACGTAAGCATTTGTTTCATTCCAGACCGTTAGCGAACGTACTTATACTGTTGAAATCAATTATTACCATAAACAAATTATTCCAGAGAGTAGGTAAACATAAATGGAAAGATGTTTAACTCTTCCAATAAACTTATTAGATACATGTTACTCTTCTATCCGTTTGTAGTTGTGAAGTATTTTAGTTCACTAAATACATTTTGATTGATTTCGTAGTTTGCTACAGATTTTCTTTTCCCATTCATTTCCTGTTAAAAACTCATTTCCTTTCCGCCCACGACTAAAAAGCTATGTAAATTTCCTCTATTCGGAAGCTCATTATGAATAATTTTATTACATGTACGACCTCGATATAATGCATGAAAAGAAGTGCTTTTGTTGATGAAGTCACTAATCCGTACAACATAGAAGTGTGATTTATTGACAATGAACTATACACGACGGTGTGTCTGTCTGTCTGTCTGTCTGTCTGTCTAACTATCTATCTATCTATCTGTTGTCTGTCTGTCTGTCATCTATCTACCTATTTATCTATCGAAAATGTTAATAAATTAAATATGTGCTATTCAGTTTATTGGTAAATGAGGGTTACTCCCTGTCAATTATTATTTGAGTGATAACTATTACGTAATAATTCATAGTGGTGTTAGTTGTTTGTAATTTTAAAATTAAATATCCTATCTTGTGTATAGAGACACTCGGTGGCGGCATTAAGGCAAGCTGGGTCCAGGGCAAGTAAACTTGCTTGAGGCCCTTCCACGAACACAATCGTGAGCGCAGTCTGCTACTACTGGCCGTAATATGTTACTTTCCGTTATATCTAACCTCACGAGCAGTGTTGAATTCAGGCATATCCAGGGGGGCGCTGAACCTCCCCTTAGATTTGTCTTTGCCCCCCTAGATCATTGGATTATATGTCACTGCATAGTACAAAATTTGGTTGGCAAATCACACATAGTTATTAAAATCATGCGATCAGTAGGGGGGAAATTGTGATCTGCTGGTGCGGTGAGGCATTGTTTTAGATACTTTCAATGCTGATTCTGCTCTTCCTTACTAATATTTGAATTTCACGTAACTGAGCTTAGCAAACTCTTCTCGATCACGACTGCTCAATCTGCACAACACTGTATTCACAATTAAATTCTGCTGTAATTCTGCTTTAAAAAGGCGTATACCACATCTACTATCATGAACGAACGCACATTTGAAAACAATTTCAGAAAGACTGTTTGAATGTCAACATGGATTGTGGCGTTCTAAAAAGTGTAGAAGACATAGAATATACAGTACCCGTCGTTTCGTAAGTGACGAGTCGATTAAAGATATATTGCATTATAGTAAAGCTTTTGTAGATTTCGTAATAGACCAAATGGGAAAGAGGTGTAAAGACACTGCTATGGGCCTAATAAAAGCATGTGCTACATTTGAGAGTGCAAAAGAATTCTGTAATTCAACGGAGGAACAAATTATAAATATCTGTACCTTATTTCGTGGTCATGACTTAGACGTGGAAGCAATTATAGCCGATTGTAAATCTTACAGTTTTTTTTTTTTTTTTTCCTGAAAGATGCTCGACCATGTTGACAATGTGAATTTTTTAATACATCGGTTGCTTATGATAACTTGAAATCACTGATCGAATTAGTATTGTGTATTCCAGTCTCCACAGCTAATATGGAAAGAACTTTCAGCTCAATGAACAGAGTATTAACGAAGCTCAGAAATCGAATGTGAAAATACACATTGGATCAATGTATGCGCATTTCCATTGAAGGCTCTAATGACCCAACTGAAGAGTTTATTTCTGCAGTGGTTGAAAAATACGGAGCCAGAAAGACACGTAGAATATGCTTCTTATAAACAAGTAAGGATGTTTTGTTTTTAATATATATTTTAAATTTCATTTTACACTGCATTTATTTCTTACAGTGTTTCTATTGAATTGGATTTTATATTCCTAATTCTTTTTGTTACTTTATGGACGAAAATGTTATGCAGAATCTCATTTGCATTGTGAAAACAGAATTTGGCTTTTCTTAGAAAGATTGAGTTGATATATAATTATTTTCGCAAACATTTGAGCATTAATGTAACTTCATATTTTTCCTTGTTAGGTTTGTAAAATAATCCCACCTTAAATTTCTAAATCTTCCCCCTTCCAAATAAATCTGAATTCTTCCCTGCAGTGGGGACTCACGGGGGACTCACTAGCCAAGACGAAGAACTTCTCGTTCACTCGCTATAAACTATGCATGATAACGAATATTGGTGTAGAGAGTCATTCTTTTCAACCATCCGATTACAGCCAAGAGCACAAGTAAGAGTCCTAAGAGGCAGTGTTCGATTTGTAACGGGGGATGGTTGGGATTATCCCCCTCTCGACAATTTTTTTCTCTGGTACTTTTTACAGATATATACTCCTAACCTGGGATATGGACGATCCCAAAATACCACATCTCACTAATCCTTCCCCCTCTCTGGAAATTGCACAAATCGAACACTGCTGAGAGGGCATAGCTATTGCGTCACCGACCACCATCCATCGAGGTGTTCTACTGATTTATCTTAACGAATGATTGTTCACTTGTGTCGGCGACCTCGCACAGTGGGACGAAAAAAACAAAAACAAAACTGCGAAATTAATACCGTCTGAACGTTGAGGAAATGTTGGTTAAACCTTGGTCAAGGGGGTCTAGGACAAATCGTCGAAAAACAAAAACGGCCATAACGTCGAGAGAATTGGACAAATCGTCGAAGGAAACAGTCAAAGCGTCGAAAGATATGGTCAAAACGTCGAAAGGCATAACGTCGAAAGAACTGGACAAATTGTCGAAAGAATCGGTCAAAGCTAGGGATGGACGAGTCGAGCCAGAGGTAATTTTCTCGAGTCGAGTCGCTGTTTTTTGGTCGAGTTTCGAGTCGAGCCGAGTTTGATATTTGGCTCGCCCGTACGACTCGTTTTAGCTCGTTTTTAGTGCAGGTAAAATAAACCAAAAATAGACCCAAAATGGAAAAATTCCTGCATTCGTGAAACTTTGTTAATAAATTACCTTAGATATGCGGTTCACAAAACCGAATAGGGCATACAAATTCTAGGGGGAATGGTGCTTTTGAGGGGGTAGAGGAAAAGTGCTGGAATTCCATTGTTGCGTCAAATAGGCGTGTGCAGTGTCGATTTATAGGTTTTTTGGTACGCTGAATCGAATTAAAACATCATCAGGTCAAGAAAACCAACAGCAATATAAATTTATGGCGGAGGGGGAATTTAGAGGGTCGATTAGTTTACATGTTAGGTAGATTTCTTTAGAAATATGTCTAATGCAGAGACTCTCATGTCAGAAATTCCGGAAAATTTCTATGTAGTTTCTCCTTTCATAATCCCCTGACACGAAAACCACCCTCAGTTAAGATGTTTATATATAAATCACAGTCATATTTAATCCACTACTGGATGAGGCATCTCTCCCCGAAGGAAGGAGTTGGTCTACTGCTCCCACGCTGACCAGACGGGTTGAGAGAGGAAAGCCGAAGCTCTCACTATGATCACCACTGTCTTTTATTCACAGCAGCTCACCAATTGTCTTCACGATGCTGAGTCAACACCGAAATTTTTGAGCCCCCACCGGGAATTGAACCCACGACCGCTCGCACTGAAGTCGATATATATACCTAACAGCAGCAGAAGTATTAAAAGTAATTTTCGAATATATATATATATTTATGCGCATATATAAAATAGTCATTCTTATTTATTTGGAGTTTTCTCCAAAATCAACGTCCTGATCATTGTGTCAGAATCGTATCGTGTTTGTGAAACAGATGCTTGGGTGGATTCTTGAGGGTATAGATGAAAAAGATACCTTCGTTGTTGGTTTATTTGAAATTCTTGGTGGGAGCGGTATTATCTTTGACCGTACTTGTCCTTGCGAATCTTAAAGGAAGTTATAAAAACACTTGGACTACGGTTAAAAGAGCGCGGGGGAAGTATTGTGCCCAACTGATTTATGATGACCTTTTCGGTCGCCCGCTAAGATCATTGTGAACAACTGAGATCAGGTTCTTCAATTATTCTTTCGGAGACTGCAATAAACATTTTGTCTCCACATCTGCTGAGTACAAGAAAAACTATGGTACGTACACCGCCTGCTCAATCTATAGCTGCCTGTCCAATCAGCGAAAAATCATGTGTAGCCTGTCGCCACGAATTGGCCGCTAGATGGCAGGCGTATTCAAGTGTTGTTCTGCTACTCAAAAGCATTAAGTGATGCCGTTGCAATATGGAATTTTGATTTCTGTAAGGACATAGAATGATTGTTCTAAAGTAAAAGACAAATATAGTGGCTTTTATACAAAACTTAAGTGTGAGCAGAAGTCATTCTTCGTTATTTTCATATTTTTCAATTATGCGAGCGATGAGAAATGCTGATAAATAAAATTTGCTGTAGTGTATCTTGGTTAATAAAGCTTTAATAATAACTTCAATTCCATGACAAAAAGAAGCTGGATAAATCTGTCCTCGAAATATTTTCAAAGTGTAATAAGAGGAGTCTTACCCCCAGAACACGAAAATTACTCCCCCTCCGTGTACCCCACCCCGCCCGCGAAAGATTTCTCTAGAAGAAACTATAGTTCTAGCGTTGCTTTCACTATTAGATAGTACCTGACAACTATACTCATTTATGTGCCGTAGTATGGGAGACTACACAATATATAACCATAACAAATAACGCCATAGAGACAGAATTAAATAGAGTACAGACGTACAGTACGACTAGTACTGTACAGTACAAAAAATAATTTTTAAAACATCCGTTTCTTAAACAATTCCTTCTAAAAAGTAAAAAAATATTGCTTTATAAATAATTAAAAAGAAAAGCATGCGGGTGCGCTCTCATATACAGTCACTTTATAAATTCTTCAATTGGCACACCAAATGCTTTTCTTTTTAGTCATGCATAAACAAAATTAGTTTTAACTTTTAATGCGAATTGTTTAAGAAAAGTATGTATTTAGAAAGTCTTTTATTATTTTTTGAGTTATTTCGGTGTTCGGATGCTTTTTCTCAAGCTGATCTTGTGACCCAAATCCTAAATAAAGTGTTCTGCAACCAATCAAACGGAACGTCGTTGCGGGCCAGTATTTATTTTAGGATAAGAAAAAAACTAAAAAAATATGTTTTTTAAATTTTTTAATATATAGAAATGTATGAAATTAACAACGGAATATTGTATTGTCACCCGACTTACGTCGCCGTGCAAAATTTCATTATTATATGACGTCGGAAAATGAGTTAAATTAACGTTACAAGATGTGAGGACACGATGAGCCATTGTGAATTAAAGAAAAGTATGTAATGATATTGGTTTCAACGTTCGTTAAGCGAATGCAAAATTACACACCCTTTAAAAAATAAGTCTTTAGGCGATAAGAAGATAAAATACCTCAGTGTGTTTTTACTCAGTAAATGGTATTATCTCAGTCTAACTTTGTGATAGAAATCAAAACAGTAATTTGATTCACAGTATCACGAACGTTGTAATCATGAACACTTACCTCTAGAATCAAGATCTCTTCTAATATTGTAATCCCAACGAAGTTTCTGTCTTCCCAATGGCCTTATTTCCTCCGGTTTTACAACCACGAACATACTCTTCGGTTTCCTCCATCCGACCTACATTACCTTCCTATTTTAGCCGTCGTAATTTCATTATTCTTCCAACACTGGGTAAGTCGTACTATACAGTCGCCTCCATTCTCCAGTCATCTCTTATATATTTGTCAACATCTAATTTTCAAACACACGCAATTTATGTTCATCTTTCGTCAACAATAAAATATTACCGGCAGAATTATTTTTAAAATAGAATATTCTAATGGAAAGAAACAGTAGTGGTGACCAAGCAAAACTTTGTTTCAATCCGCTGTCAATCTCGAAAGTATTTGATATATTATTCATTACCTATACATATTCGGCTTATGCGGTCGCTGAGACACATCTTCAGTAGTTGAACAGTTTGCTTTCGAATTCCAGATAATACTAGGATATTGCATAGTTTTCACCTTTTTGATGGAATTATATGCTTTCTAAAAATCAATGAACAAGCTGTGAAACGTCCCATTGTATTCCAGTCAGAATTGTCGCCTTTCTATAAATCGAAACTATTACTGAGGTTTTCCATTCCTTTAGATGTTCCTCCTGTCTCTCTTATTACTTCGTTTCTGCTTGTTATATATGCTTCTAAGTATTTAAATTTGTTTACTTTGTCTATGATCTCATTTTTAATCGTAATGTTTCTATAGGCACTGTGCAGGAGAAAACAATCCACGGCATGTACAACTGCCTACCTCCAAATAAAACAAATGAATATAATGTTTACAATTTAAAAACTTTCCTAGACAGCGGTTTAACTTTATTTGGGAACCGAAATACTTTGCTTGTATGCTTTTCCCCTATATTCGTGTAATAACAGAATGATCGGACGGAACCCACAGGCTTCCTTTCTTCTCACCTTCTTTGGCTATAACATGTAACCACTTTTTACGTTGTTCATTGTCTGCCGGAATTTCGTGAAATGATACTCCACTGTATTCCGACTTGCCTTTGTTTTTGCCTTACAGAATGGTACGCAACAATTGTGCACCATTCTTTTCCTAAAACTCTTCGAAATATTCATCTTTCCCTATACCAATACTCATGAGTTACTTACTAAAACGGATGAATTGTGCTGCCTCTAGCGTCGGAATTAGGAAGCTAATGTTCACGCGGCAAACAATGCTTTTTGAAGCGAATGGGCAGGCAGCTATAGATTCAGCAGGCGGTGGGTACGTACAAGCAAGGAGGTCGATATAAGGAACAAATTGTTCTTGCTCTCTCTCTCCCAGTATTCGCGAGGAGTTCCAATCAGCATCTTTGCAATTGATGGCCAAAAGAAAATTGTATTTGTCAAAGTGAGAGGGGGAAAATAACTGTTTTCAGGGGACAATTTCCTTTCGTCTCTTCTGTCTCCTCCATTTCTTGCGAATAAAAAAATGTAGGATGATTGACTGGAAGAAAAGGTTCGCATGATTTTAAGTCTGCCATCTAATCTAAGACGGGATAAATAAAAATAAATCCACGTCCTTCCGAATACAAAGCCAACGCTTTACCAACTGAGCTAGCTTGATCGGTGTTAATAGTTTATGTTGTTGTGTATGTTTTCACCAAGCGGCCGTAATTCAGTCAGTAAGGATTGGCTTCACATTCAGAAGGCCGTTGCTTCGATTCCCGTGTTCAGAGATCCTGAATGGAGTTTTCCAGGATTTTACTGTACTACCGTGCATATGACAGAATGTTATCTTCAGTACAGGTCTTAGCCCATGCCTTCTCAAATCCTTCCTCTCCTTATTGTTATTGTAAAGTATTCAGCGTTAAATTGCATCTGAATAACTTGGAATTTGTTAAATGGATAAATACATTCATAAATGACTTAAATAGTGCTGCGGTATAATAATAATAATTAACATAAATTAATTTTTAACTGGTCACTCCAGAAGTCAAAAGTAAATAGAAGAAAATGTATTGGCATAATCACAGCGCCAATCCATGGTAAGATGTCGAGTAGCGATAGCGAGAAAAGATGCTGGACAGGATGTTGTTGACTTTTTTAAATCGCAATTAATAGGGTCTACTACTGTTTATCACAATTTAGATTTTTCTAATATTCAGCCCTTCTGGATCGGCCCTGTGAAGTTTAACCAAACATAAGAAAACAGGATTTTATTTTCGAAAAACATAATAACGCTGTGCACTGATGACGTCAAAATTCCTCGTTAGGGGAAACGGAATTGGCTAAACGGGAAGGCAAGAGATGGCCAAATCTGGATAGAAGATTATCCGGATATAGGATGGATAACTACTCATCGGTAAACTTTCGTAAACTTTATTTTTATATGGCCCAGTCTAGTAACTTTGGACTTCGGCCCGTCACGATTAGCCTTTGGCTGTTAAAATCCACACCCATGCCGGGACTCGAACCCGGGACCTTCAAGCTGATGGCCTACCACCGCAGACCGCTCGGTCACCGGGCCAGCATCGGATGCCGGATTGTATTAGTCCAGCCATTAGAGACATAAAAAAGGATGTTTTGGTGCAAAAGGTTGAGGAGTTTTGAAATTTGGCAGAAGTGTACACTTGGGGGCCCAATAAGGCTATTTTTTTTTACTTTGAGAGATCGCCGCTCGCGCCGCCATCTTGAAAGATGGCGGCTAAAAGGCAGTTTTTAGCATAGATCCTGTAGGTTTTAGAGATTTTTTAAATTGAAAATTGGAGTGGGTTTGCAATGTAAATTTTCTACAAAGTTACTTATATAAAAATTTTGAAAATGACGCCATTTTGAATAAAAAATTGCGGGAAAACAACTATATATGTAAAGTATGCCCAGTGCAAGTCCAAACCACTGAAGCTAGACAAACGAAATTTGATATGCTGATGTATCATCAAGTGTAGGTTGCGAGAAAATTACGAAATTTGAAAAAAAAAATCGCCATCTTGAAACCAATAGAGCCGAATAAAGTATATGTGCATATCTTATATATGTATGTTTCTCGGTCATGCTGGATCCAATATGTCGAATATTTTCAAATTTCAAAATTTTATTGTAAACTACACTTGATGACAAACTTTCATGCTAAGTTTCGTTTCTCTGGCTTCAGCGGTTCGGCCTGGGCATATTTCGAAATATATACGTTTGTTGGCCATATTGGGTTCAAGATGGCGACTTTTTTTCAAATTTCGTAATTTTCTCGCAAACCTACTCTTGATGGTACACATTTATGTAAAATTTCGTTTATCTAGTTCGGCCTGGGTGTTCTACTGTTCTTCGTATATATATGATTTGTCCACCATATTGGATTGAAGATGACGATTTTCTCCAAATCTTGTGATTTTCCCGTAAGCTACTATTGATGATACATCAACATATCAAATTGCGTTTGTCTAGCTTCAGTGGTTTGGACTTGCACTGGGAATACTTTATATATAGTTGTTTTCCCGCAATTTTTTATTCAAAATGGCGGCATTTTCAACATTTTTATATAAGTAACTTTGTAGGAAATTTACATTGCGAATCCTCTCAAATGTTCAATTTAAAAAATGTTCCCTAAAACTTACATGAATGGAGTTCTATGCTAAAATCTACCTTTCAGCCGCCATTTTTGAAGTTGGCGGCGCGAGCGGCTGTCTCCCAATCCAAGGTTACAAATTTAGCATTATAGTTAGGGCTCTTAAGTGTACAATTGTGCCAAATTTCAAAACTTCTCAACCATTTGCACCCCAAACGTACCTAATGACTGGACTATATGGGGACGTCATGTAATATCCGGACAGATAGCAGATAATTTTCGGATGTCAACTAATATCCGGATAACGGGTAATATTCGGATGACGGATAAAATTCGGATGGTTAAATGGATACCGGATAATTTGTCATCTGGTTGTCCGGAAATTTTGGCTATCCCAAGAAGACAGCATAGAGACATACTGTAGAATTTGGCTCGTTTTAGCTCGACTCGACTCGACTCGAAACTCGAGTGAATTTCGAGTCGAGTTGCCGAGCCGAGTTGAAAGATTTCTCTTACGAGTCGAGTCGAGTTTAGCGAAAACTCGACTCGAACTCGCTCGTGTCCATCCCTAGTCAAAGCGTCGAAAGATATGGTCAAAACGTCGAGCGGCTAAACGGTCAGATCGTCGAACGGCATATCAACGTCGAAAGAATTGGACAAATCGTCTAAGAAACGGTCAAAGCATCGAAAATTAAAAATAGTCAAAGCGTCGAAAGGCATATCGTCGAAAGGCATATCGTCGAAACGCAAAATAGGTCATAACGTCGAATTAATTGGACAAATCGTGGAAGGAAACGGTCAAAGCGTCAAAACGCAAAATCGGTCATAACGTCGAAAGAACTGGACAAATTGTGGAGGGAAACGGTCAAAGCGTCGAAAACTAAAACGGTCAAAGCTTCGAAAGGCACATCGTCGAAAAAGGAAAACGGTCATAACGTCGAAAGAATCCGGCAAATCGTCGAAGGAAACGGTCAAAGCGTCGAAATGCAGAATTTGTCAGAGCGTGCGAAAGAGGGAAAAAATTTACCACAGAAAGAGAAAAAAATATTCACTGAGTAATCCGACCAAAAGTGTAACTTATATTAATTTCTCTCTTTAAATGTTATAATGTTACGTTAAAAGGCTATGTAAAACAGTTAATTACAATTTTATTTCCTCTTTATTGTAGAGATATAAGGAGTATTTGTGTTTTAGAATACAAATATGATTAACGATTAGTAAAGTTTATAGATTCTTCTTTTTCGTCCATGAGGTCATGGTGCTGAATTGATTACTGAAAGTTTCTTTGAAAGGAAAATATAGATCCGAACAAAAACACCAGAGGTGCAAAAAGTAGAGCCAAGTTCTTTAGCCCTAAAAAGGTGTGAAATGGGAGACGGATGAGCCAAGTTCCTT
>JAGDQP010024406.1:0-12714 GCA_022664845.1 Lepisma saccharinum | reverse complement strand
GATTGGCGGCCATTTTGAATCCAAAGTGGCGACTTTTTCGAATATTTAAAAAGTTTTCTTAATTTGCTACCAATGATGTAGTTTCATACCAAATTTCACTGTTCTATCTTTAGCCGTTTAGGCTGTGTATTCTTTGAAATTTTAGGTTTGGCGGCCATTTTGAATCCAAGATGGCGACCTTTTCAAAATGTCGGAATTTTTCCTTTATCTACTTACCATCCTCTACCTTCATACCAAATTTCATGTTTCTAGCTTACTCCAAACACCCTAAACAATATGATGAGTGAGTCAGTGAGTGAGTGAGTGAGTCAGCCTAAAATGTGCAATTTCAGGGGTCCACAACTAGAACATAGTTTGAGATACGAATATGAAATTTTGTACATCTGCACATATTTACCATATCTCCTTAACGGCGAAAGCTCATATTCCTATCTTTGACATCTTTTTTCTTACGGGGCCCCCAAATCGTCGATTTTGCCATAAACTCTTGTTCCTGTATAACATGCTTCTGGCAGTGCTGACGTTTTCTGACGTGAAGAACTTGGCTCATGCACTGCCGTGCATGTTGATTATATTGTACCCTTTGGATTTACATGCTTCCTTTTTCTGACATGATATAGGTCTAATAATA
The DNA here is from genome assembly GCA_022664845.1 of Lepisma saccharinum. NCBI lineage: Eukaryota > Metazoa > Arthropoda > Insecta > Zygentoma > Lepismatidae > Lepisma > Lepisma saccharinum. Next base: position 12,083 of record JAGDQP010024406.1, on the reverse strand, counting down.
ATTTTGCTTGGTGAATGGTCTAGTAACTCTTAGGGTAAATATTAACCAATATCTGAAGAAGCACATATCTCAAGACAATAAAGTCTATTACATACTCCTACAAATGAATTCAATAAACATGAAAAAAAAACAGTCTATTTTCGATCTAAACATTTGCATTACATAAGCTTTCATATAAAGTTAATAAATATTAAAGAGGTTTCCATCACAATAAAGTTCATTATATAAGTCTAAAAGTAGATTTAATATATATTAAAGAATAGGTCTATGTATGGGGAAAAAACTGTCCGTTACGTAGGTCTAAAACTAAATATCATAAATATGAATGATAAGGTCTTGTAAAATCTAACATAAAGCTAAGCAAGACCTGGAGAAGCACATATTTCCTCACATGGCCATTACATAGACCTATAAATAAATTTAGTAAATATGAAAAAACTCTGCTTTCAACAAAAGAATATTCATTACAATGCTTACAACTAACGAACTAAATGTGAAAGGAAAGTCATTGTAACTTTTAAAGTAAAAAATAACCAAGAGAAGCAAACAACACAATAATGTCCATCACATAGGCCTAAAAATAAGTTTAATAAACAGAAAGGAAAAGTCTGTTTATAACACAAGAATGGCTGTTGTGTAAGCTTAGGAATAAGTGTAATAAATATTTAAGAAAAAGCCTGTTTTGAACACAATAGCCTTGCTTACAAATAAAATCACAAAAATATAAAAGATATGTTTTTAACACAAAAGATGTTCATTATATAGGTCTAAAAGTAAACCTAATAGATACGTAAAACAATGTTTGTTTTCAGCAGAAATATGTCCATTACATAAACCTACAAACAAATGGAAGTGCATAGAACAAAATAGTTTTAAGCCACACTTATACGATTCTGAGAAAGATGAGAATGAAGATTTCAAGAAATCCCCCCAGTTGCTGCCTCTAATTGGGAGGAGGTCCCTAATTCCTCTTGCTAAGGGAACCGATCGGGGTAGGCCCCTGATGTACAATCCATACCTTCACGTCGTGGAGCCTGTTAGTACTCAAGCAACTGCTTGGCGAACCAACATGGATGGGCTGCTCACCAACCCGCATTACCAGACAGCGTGGTGAATCAAATGTCTGCACCCCCTTTCTATACACATGATGATAAAGTAAAGAAACAGCCACGGAGAACCTCATTGCCCGGACGACGGAATGCAGCTGGCAAGGCAGCGGCCAGTCCTATAGGGAGTCAGACGGTCAAAATACCCGGTTTTGGAGTGTAGACTGTCAGGACACCAACATTGCAACTCGAACAGACCTATACGTGGCGACTCTGAACTGTCAGTCACTTGCAGGAGAGAAAAAAATAGAAGAATTGGAGAATGAACTGAAGAGAAGTAAGTGGGACATCATCATAAGACTATCAGAAGTGTGGAGGAAGAATGAAGAACAATTGGGAACTACTGTCAGGGCACATGTTCTACTTCAAAGGAATAGAAAATAAAAAAACCGACGAGCGTTGGTTTTATAATTAATAAGGACCTGAAGACTTGGATCACAGAAATTAAAGGAATTTCCGATAAAATCGCTCGAGTAGTAATAAAAATTAACAATAGATACAGTATGGAACTTATACAAGTATATGCTCCAACAACGTTACATCTGGAGAGGAAGTCGAAAACCTACACGAGAAGATTCAGAAGATTAATGTGAAACTAGGATCTAAGCAAAGAAGTAACACGAAAGTAGGAAACTGGAAAAAGAAACAAGAGAGGAGAGAATTTAGTGGAATTCTCAGAAGAGAACAGACTGTTCATTTCCAATACATATTTCAAGAAACCTCTCCAGAAAAAATACAGATGGAAAGGCCCAATAACAGGGAAATTCTGCAAAACGTGTGTGTTCTAAACAGTCTCGAGTGATCATAGGATGGTAAGATGAAAGCTAAAACTAAGTACTAGACTTGAGAGGAAAAAGCTTATCAGAGGAAAACCGCCACTTTTAAATATGGAATATCTAAAGAAGCACAGATAAACATTCGAGATAGAACCAAGCAACAGATTCAGTGCCTTGGAAGAGTTAGAAGATAAAGAAGACATCAATGACAGAAATAAAATACCAACTGAGATAATAAGAGAAACAGCCAAAGAAATAGCAGGTATCAAAAGGAAAGGAGAGAGCAAAATCTCAGAAGAAACAAAACTCTTGATGACGAAAAGGGAAATGAAAGAAGAGGAAAATCACATAAAGAGGATTGAGTGCATAGAGGTAAATAAAACCGTAAGGAAGAAGATGGGAGAGGATGGACGAAGATACAACGAGCCTATTGTTAGAAATACAATCGAAGGAAACAAGAGCCTGAAGAAAACCAAACAGCAGCTCATGATAGGCAAACAACAAATAATTGCAGTTAATAGACGAGACATTACCGCAACACGAAATAAGGAAGAAATTATTAAAATATTTGAATATTTCTACAGAGAATTGTACTACTCCGAAGAACAACTAGGAAAAGAAGATTCAGAAGAAAATGATAGATATATCCCACGTAATGAAACAAGAAGTGGATAAAATACTTCGAGGGATGAAGAACGGAAAATCGCCAGGAAAAGATGGACTCACAGCAGAGATGTTTAAATGTGGAGGTGAAAAGCTGAAAGAGCAATTTGCTAAATTATTCTCGATGTGCCTGACGAAGAGAAAAATACCGTCAAGTTGGAATAAAGCTGTTATTATTTTCTTAAACGAGAAAGGGGTCGAAGAACGCGTCGAGAACAAAAGACCGATTAGTTTACTGTCAGTTCTACACAAAATGTTCACCATAGTTATTTTGAATCGTATTGAACGATACTTGGATTTTAACCAGGGAAGAGAACAAGCTGGATTTCGTCGTGGATTTAACACAATGGGCCACATACAAACATTTAACGAAGTTATGGAAAGGATATGAACTTCCACTTTGTCTGGGATTCACAGATTTTGAAAAAGCTTTCGATTCGATCTCCTTGTCAGTAGTACTTAAATCACTTGAACATCAAGGCATCGAAAGGGCATACATCAAGTTACTGCGAAACATTTACTCGACTGTCATCTGTCATTAGACTACATCAAGAAAGTGAAAAATTTAAAGTTGGAAAAGTGGTAATGCAAGGTGATTCTATTTCTCCAAAACTGTTTTAAGCTGTCCTGGAGAGAGTGTTCCAAAATTTAAACTGGGGTGAAGTTGTAATAAAGATCAATAGCGAATATCTTCATCACCTACGATTCTCTGATGGTATAGTCCTGTTTGCTTCAATGCCGAAGAACTACAAACCAGAATCAAAGAGCTGCGTAATGAGAGTTCGAAAATATGACTCAAAATCTGTTTAAATGAAACACGTAATGTACAATCAACATGCTGCAAAGAAGAAAATAATTATTAGTTGATGAGTATGTTTACCTGGGCCAGCTCAAGACATCGAATGCCAAGTTGACTGATGAAATAAATAGAAGATGTAAAATGGCGTGGAGTTTGTTTGGAAGACTACACTTTATTTTCAAAAGCGAACTACCATTGTGTCTCAAGCATAAAGTTAATCAATGTGTCTTACTTGTAATGATGCACTGCTGTGAAACTTGGACACTGAATGCGGAAACGACTCAAAGACTGGGCCGGATTTACCACCAGGTCTCCTTGGCCCGGGGCCAGGGGCGCACTTTAAAATGAAATATGAAAAATAGCCATTTAAAACACGAATCAAAATCTACTTAGCAAACATTTTAAGGACAATGCAGGGGAGCACCAAACAATATCACCTAACTGACATCATATAATTGAAATTTAAGTTTATCTGCATTAGAAATATAAAAACAAACATTAGTACTTATAATAGAAGTATTATTGATTTCTATTTTTGCCTCTGTAGATATCAATAACTAGGTATTTATAGTAAATGCTACATGTAGAGCGTGGTAGTCATGTATACCCCAGACAATGGTCAACAAGTGCTTTGTGTTGAAGCACTCTATATGCATGAAGGCGTAATTTACGCGAGATTTTTCGATATGAAGAAAACTTAAGTGTCTTCATCTTTTAGGGGGGCGGGGGGGGGAGCATTGAGTAGGTACCGTGCTTTCGAATCCTGTTACCGACCGTCCTGACTGACAAGTAAAGTTTCTCTCCCAGCAATCGGGGATCCGGAAACTGCGCATATATTTAGACAGAGGAGGGTCACGAAGGAATACTGACAAAATCTGCCGTTCCGACAGCAAAGGGTAAATCCAATATGGCCGCCCAAAGGTCATTCCAATCAACGTTAGCAAGCAACTTCGTGCTCACTTCCCGTTGACAGATTGACTTAATATTTTGCAGACTGGTGTATTTCCAAGTACAACACATTTGTTGGATCGAAATGTTTCGGAAGTCGCGATATTGAATCCAATGGGTACTTCCTGTTTCGCCTACTGACCAAAAGGCAAATTTTTATCATTATCCTCATCTTATCTTATCTGTAGGCGAAACGGGAATTCCCGTTTCGCCTACGCTCTCTTAAAGAAAGGGATATTTAGTGTCTGAGGGAATTTTCTTGCAACGATTCATTAAGGAGATTCAAAGATCTGTCGTGATTCGATATGATTCTCGCCGATATGATATATCTATATAAAGTAGATCATCTAATACAATGCCCGTTTTTCGGGGAAGTTTGAACTAGGATTTATACTGGCAATATAATTGTGTTTACGTGTTAAGTGTAGATGAACATAAATGTTTTACAAGATATTATTTTTAGAGTTTTTGTTTTTTAACTAATTAAGGTTACTGAAACCACAGACAATCTTAGAAAACTCGCGAGCGCAGAGGTGTTTTTCATGGATGGGACATTCAAAGCTGTTCCATGTCTGTTCAGCCAGTTGTATACTTTACATAGTAGGTACATGGGGCAGGTCTTCCCATTTTTGTTCTGCTTGCTTACGAGCAGAAAGAAGGAAAATTATTGCAGGCTGCTTCGTTTAATTAAGGAAAAAGAAACAGAAAATGGCTTTGACTTCAATCCGACTAAAATAATAATAGACTTTGCGCGGGCAACAATAGCAGCTATTCACGAAATATTGCCAAATACCGCCGTCCGTGGGTGCTTTTCCCATTATGCACAATGTGTATGGAGCAGTGTGCGAATTAAACTTTTTAGCCAGGGGGGGGGGGGGGGAAAAAACAAAACGCAAGGATTTTAACAGGTAACACACACACACAGATCCTGCGCGCGTACATCTATATATATATATATGAGCTCCTCTTGCGTAGCCTAGTCGGTAGCGAGCTCGACTTCAGTGCGAGCGATCTCGGGTTTGATTCCCGTTGGGGGCTCAAAAATTTCGGTGTTGACCAAGCATCGTGAGGACAATTGGGGAGCTGCTGTAAATAAAAGACAGTGGCGATCACAGTGAGAGCTTCGGTTCTCCTCTCCCAACCCGTCTGGTCAGCGTGGGAGCTGTAGACCACCTCCGCCCTTCGGGGAGCTCTCCCGAAGGTGTTGGTCTACTGCTCGCACACTGACGAGGCGTGTTGAGAGAGGAGAGCCGAACTTCTCAAATGTGATCGCCACTGTATTTTATTCACAGCAGATCCCCATTTGCATCACGATCCTGGGTGCACATTCCCCTCCAGACCCCTTTCGCTTTGGGGAGAAAAATCTCTTAGCAGAACCGGGAATCGAACCCGAGACCCCACGATGAGCAGTCAGTGACGGTAGCCACTAGAACAGCGGAAAGAGAGAGTCCCATTTTCCAATAGTAGGTTACTAAATGAAACCAATCATACAAAATCTTTCACACTAAGCTACGTACTTTATTTATTTGTTGTTTATTTATTTACTAAATTTCAGATACAGCTCGAGTTGCCATTTTACAGAGAAACTAAATAGCATTATAACAAACTAATAATATTACTACAAAGTAAATAACATGAAATTAAATTTTAAAACGACTGAAAATATCAATAGATCCGAAAATATCAATATTTGAATCAATATTATTGTATATAATTACTAGTCTATGCAGTAAGGAGCACTACAGTGTACTTAACCTAGGCGTGGTACAATGAAGGAGGTTATTATTTCTGGTTATTCGCAAGAGAACACGAAAGTAAAATTTAGATATTTTTGCGACGAGAAGAGAGAACGTGGAGATCAAGAACGGATAATAATTCGGACTTGCTTAAGCTACGTACTGATGGTATTCTTCTTTTGACTATAGCAAGAAAAATGTCCAGAACAGAATCAATATGAGATAGAAATACTATCCATGTTCCAAGTTAGGGAGCAATATTCAATTTTAGGGGAGATGAAGGTCTTGCAGAACATACACAATAAATGAAGGTCCTTAATTTCTGTAAATATATAGAGAAGACCAAGTAAACGCATAGAACTGTTCACGTGATGAGCAAACAAAAGTTTTTCGTCAAATACAAGTAAAAAGTCCTTTTAAGAGGGAATTTTAGCGATAGGATTGTCTTCAATGAAATAAGTAGATGGGATTTGATTTCTCTTTAAAGAAATAGTAAGAAAATAAGATTTTGAGGGATTTATTTTCAAGTTCCACACATTACAACAGTCCAAGAGATCAGAGATGGAATTTTGGAGATCAGCAGCATCCTGTAATGATCTGATTTCTCGAACTAACTTCACAAATATCACAAAAGAAATGAGTTCCAAATAGGCTTCTTAGCTGCTAGTAAAACTTCATATACCCTTGGTCACTTGCACGAAAATAGTTTCAACTTCTACCAAATAGAAATGTTTCGATTTTCTATCTAATCTTGATCGAAACATCTAGTGGGGAAAAATTTATCCCTGGCAGGGAAAAAAATAAATTTGTTAGAATGGGGAACTTATTTACCAGGGGGGAAATCCCGGGCATCCCCCCCCCCCCCCCGTTAATTCGCACACTGGTATGGAGGAAAGTTCAAGAGTTGGGATTGTCCACTCTGTATCGAGAAGATAAAGGTGTTAAGACATGGATTCGTCGCGCTGCAGCTATGCCACTTGTTCCTATTGACAATACTGAAGACGTCTTTCTGCTGATGCAGGAAACTGCGCCGGAAGTACAAAACAAGACTGCTTTTCATGGTTATATGGTAGATACTTGGATCGATGAGACAGGCGCCATATTCACGCCGTGAGTATTGCTTTCATATCTTCAAACTATGTGCATTTATTAATTTCTTCAGCACATAATCTTAGTTTATATAATCAGTGATTGCCTCGATAAAGCAGACCAATGAGCATATAATTTTAACGTTTAGTCTCAAACTATGCAGGAGTAATATCATTCTTGTAGTTTCTCTACTCTACTTCTCTTTTGATGTAACGTTTCTAATGTTCTACAGAAATTATCATGAATATTATTTAAGAATTAGATTTTTACTTGACGTGTATCCTAAGTTAGTCAGTCTTTTCTGTTTTATCCACTAATCTATAATATCTATAATTATTTATAATATTCTTCTTTTATTCCTTTTCTAGTGATTTATGGAACCACTATGATTCTTTAGAGGATAGAACCAACAATGTCGTGGAGTCATGGCATGCAAAGTTAAACAGAAGATTAACAAAGGAACACCCAAATATATTCATTCTTCTAGAATTACTCCAACAAGAGCAAGCTGAGAATGGAACCTCGATGCAGTTTCTAGAAGTTGGGAAGAAACCAAGAGCAAAATAGTTAAAGTATAGGCGCGTTGAGGAAGGCATCAGCAACTTAAAATCTAGATTCCGTTCAGGGCACATAGATTTAATTCATTATGTAGATGCAGTTTCATATTACTTACATTTGGAAGAATAAAGTTTCAAGCAGAAGGATCTGTGATAAACATAACTTCACTTGTAAATATTGTATATAATAAACGGGTACAATGAGTGACATTATAGCCTAAATTATAAAGGTTATGTAATAGATACACGTTTATTTTGAAATGTGTGTGTGACCATATTATAGGAATACTGAAAATCGTTTTTCTTTGCTACGAGTGTACCCGCCTCTCTCTCTCTCCTTTCCCTTCTTTTGTTTACTTTTTTTCACTTTTGTGATTGAATCATGATCTCGTGATCGAATCACGACAGAGCTTTGAATCTCATTAATGAATCGTTGCAAGAAAATTCCCTCAGACACTAAATATCTTCTTTAAGAGAGCGTAGGCGAAACGGGAATAGGCAAAACGGGAATTCCCGTTTCGCCTACATTTAAGATGAGATTAAGATAATGATATAAATGTGCCTTTGGGTCAGTAGGCGAAACGGGAAGCCCCGGAATCCAATATGGCAACACAAAATGTTATTTTCTGAACGACTCGTGCTAGAAAAACGAATTTTGGTATGAAAGTACAGTATCACGACAGGTATTATTAAACTGTTCAAAATTTCGCCATTTTGAATCCAATATGGCCGCCCAAAGTCTGTTACCAAACAGCTTGTGCTGCAAAACCGAGATATGGTATAAAGGTGCATTATCACTTGCAGGCTACAAAAACATTACAAATTATTCACAATGTCCGCACCTTGGAACCACCATGGCCGCCAAATATACATTTAAAATATATAAAAATAAGTTGTAGGGCAAATGAGGTAGATTCAGGCACGTCTAGTGATACTGTACTTTCATACCAAAATTCGTTTTTCTAGCACGAGCCGTTTAGCAAATGACATTTTGAGTGGCCATATTGGATTCAATATGGCGACTTTCGAGACTTTTCGATCCAACAAATGTGTTATATTTGGAAATACATCTGTCTACAAAACATAAAGTCAACCTGTCAACGAGAAGTGGGTGCGACGCTGCTTGCAAAAGTTGATTGGAATTACCTTTGGGTGGCCATATTGGATTTACCCTTTTGCTGTCGGAACGGTAGATTTTGCCAGTATTCCTTCATAACCTTCCTCTATCTAATTATATGCGCAATTCCCGGATCCCCGATTCCTGGGAGAGAACCTTTACTTGTGAAGTTTTTCAGATTTTCCTTTAGTTTCACCACACGAACATCAGGATGGAACTTAACTAAGGCACCGGCAGTTACCCTTCCATATCTTTCCCGGCCATATCCTAATATGGCTAAAGACTAAAAATTTCTCAAATAACCGAAACATTTTTTATGACTTTAGAAACAAGCCTATTTTTTTTTTCTAATTTCACCTAATATCTTTAGGAGATAAATATTTCCGAAGATAGAGCTGTCTATGTATTCAACGTGGTGAATGAGTTTGTAGTATTGTTTTTGTCCATTCCTGGAGATTTTGTATTCTGAAGTTTCTAGTTTTTAGGAGCGAAGTTTTTTTTTTTTTTAATTTTCTTTATGGTCTTTAGGCATCTAAGGCTCAGCTCGGGATAGGGGAGTGGAAATGATGTAGAAAGGTGTCGGCCAGAGCATTTGTCTCATGTGACTGAGGAAAACTCTGGGAAAACCTCATACAGGATGATCGGCTTCTGGGTTGAACCCACGACCTCCCGAATACTTAGCCAACTTTCTGTCACTTAGCCACTCCTGCTCGGTTTAGGAGGGACATATTGATGGGTGGATGGGTATACCCACGGAGGTTCAGTCAAGGCGATCGGAAATGTTAGGCCGTTGTCGGGTTCATGACGTATGTAGGAGTTGTAAAGTTACGCTGGGCTCCTTTGCTACATAGCGAACGCAGTGATTTACAGACTTTTAATCAATACACAATATACATATTTACCACATTGGAATATACACACAGTATTGGTTAAGTATTTTCATAATTGAGTAGGACGAAGACAACCTAAATTTGATTGTTTATAACATATAATTGAAGGTAACACGATGCACACTCCAATCAGATTCTAGATATCCAACTAATTAATTTTCTGTATCTACACACACAAAGTCGGAGTGAAGAATGAGTAAAGAAGCATAATTTTAGGCAACGTTAACCAGAGGTGGATTTCGGTTTAATTTTTTGGCTTGGCCCACTCCTTAGCGGAAGAATATACTGCGTGGAAGGAGAAGAATTACATGGGCGACGACTGCGGGCGCAAGGGGGCAGTTGCCCCCGCTTTTCTCGCGCATTCGGCTAGTGAAGAAATATACAGAAATTCGTCTTTAAAATCTTAAATAAAAGGGAAGAAATATTTCCTCATTCTCGAGTAATTTATCCCCCACCGACCATACTACCAAATAAAGTTAATTTATAAGAAGTTTGTGTCATTGGCTCGCCTTATTTTCTCGATTATTATGAGGTGTTACAAAATCAATATTTTAACGCTTATTCAAGTCTAGCAGTTGCAAAATTCTTTTAGAACTAGCAGAAATTTACGATCGTAACTGAAAGAATATATTTCTTGCTGGGCGGTTGTTGGATATGAAGTGTTATTTATGGTTTTTATGCGTATTTCTCTTGTATATTGGGTAATCGTCTGACCTGGAAAGTGAAATTGCAGAAAATACTTTAATTAAAATTTAGATAAGGGCATTTATAGGCCTACCTGCATAGGCCTATCAGTAGTCATTAAATGTGAATAATAGAAATATTATAACATTATTACTTTTAAAAATAAAGTGCTAATTTACAGAAAAAGTTACGCGGGGGCTCAATTGGTAGTGCGCTCAACTCTAGTGCTAGAGGTCGTAGGATCGATCCCTACTCATGCCATGTGGGCTTTGTGGTGGACAAACACCGTGTGCGTGAGTTTTTCGGAGGGTTCTCTCGTTTCCTCCCACTTCCTTCATTCCACCTATTAATGTCATCATCATCCATCCGGATTGAGCCAAAGTGGCCTAAAGGCCTAACATTTAAATTCCGGCTGTTTTCGATTCTAGCGGGGCACTACTTCGGGTCACGAAATTTCGGATATTGTAACTGAAGTACTTGTAACTGCAGTCTTCATTATTTTCTTCAGATACGTGTGATACAGTAAAAGTAAAGGCTGCTTAAAAATTGACTCGGTTTAATTTCTTCATCAGGTCAGATTTTTTTTCTGTTATGCGCAATGCAAACATACTGCAAAGAGTACTTTATTATCAAACCCTCTGCTTATTTGTTCTCTCTACTGATTTAAATTCCGCTCATACTCGCTAAGCCAAGCTAGTTGTAAGTATCTTAGAACCTTGCGGACGCGCCGGGTTGGTCCAATTCTACATCCGCACTTTCGGCCAGATCTCGACCAGACGGAAAATCGGGACGCTCTGATCTTATGAGGCAGAAATGTGGATGACGAAATAATCACCCACTTTTCCGGCGATACAGTGTGGTTTTTTGTCGGACTCACATCGAGCCCAAAAGTTTGGATGTAGAATCGAACCGGGACGAACTAGCTTGAGATCGTGCCCAAATGGTGACCTGTGACTAGGCCTACCTTGAGTACGAATGACGCACGATCTTTAGGTACCTGTTTCCACCGAACAGACAAACATGATTACCTGCATCTGAAACATTAGTGAGACCATAGTTGCACCTGTGCTTGTGGTTATGTCCGTAGTCTGTCACAATACTTGTGCATTTCGACGAGCGAGTGGTGCTACCTGTTCCTTGGCATGGTAGCCAATATTTTGGAACTATCAAGTAAGTGTGTCAGCTCTATTTTAAAAATGGAACACATAAAGCGCATTTATAACACTTTTCATTTTTTTTAAATGGTAACACGTCCATCTTTTTAAAGAGTTGCGTTTCACGAGCTTTCCCGACAAAAAAACACTAAGGGAACTTCAAAATAAGGAAATGGTGTTTAACCAAACATCCCACTTCCTTCCAATTCGCTTTCTGATTCGAAAACGACAACGATCTTATATTTTGATAATATATGAAAGAAATACTATATATTGATATTTTCACCTTTCGATTTCTACACATCATTGGTTTAAACCTAAAATTTAACGTAGGTCTAGATGTTTCTAGATTTTATTCTCTTTCACCAAAATTATTGGTGAATCCTGAAAGTCTTAGGTGGACTTTCGTAACATTCACCAAAAAATACTATGATCCTTTATTTAATACTACGGCAGAGCAAGTCTACTTTCTGTCAATAAAAGCAATGGAAAAGGAAATTTCTTTCATCATCAGAGTAAGACCACGATAAGCCTAGGCGCGCATTGGTGGTTAAAAAATCGAGA